>CABFVX010005746.1:0-47272 GCA_902151425.1 Timema shepardi
TATATTCATTAGCCATTGCAAAACGAAAAGCATGAATCATTGTTTGGATGTTAAAAATTCCTATTATTATAAAAAAATTAAATTATTATGTAATTGAAGTCGCCATAATGTGCTAATGTCTGAAATATAATCCTATGTTATTATAAAATCTCCATTCAAAGCTTTTCTCAAGGAGATTAATTGTTATTCTTAATATGTATTTAATTTAATAAGAATAAACAATAAAAAAAATATGTAGGATTTTGCATGTCTCAACAATGAGTGTATTTTAGCTTCCATTTACAGACTATTAATTATATTCATTTTATACCAATTTATACCTACAGGCAACGAAGTTCACGCGCGGTAATTCAAGGATGATATGGCATGACACTCATACAGTTCTCGAATCTTTTACTCAAAAGAGTCGTTCATATGAGTCATATCGTTCACCGCATTGCTGG
Organism: Timema shepardi; assembly: GCA_902151425.1. NCBI lineage: Eukaryota > Metazoa > Arthropoda > Insecta > Phasmatodea > Timematidae > Timema > Timema shepardi. The sequence continues at coordinate 444 of CABFVX010005746.1, forward strand.
CTCGCTCCCAATCCCTTCACCCCTTAACAATTCTAAACTTGATGAACGATCGCTAACTAGTTCTAACAATTCCCGTTCCGAGCGTGCAAATCTGTCTCCTTTCAACTTATGAACGAATTAAGTTTTATGTGTAATTTATCCGAATCCTATTGTGTTTGATTCTTTAATTCTATTACTTACTCATATTACTTATAATAATTAACCTTAGCATATAACCTTTAGTGTCTAATTCACAGAATTATGTCTAAGTGATGTTAAGAAAAATTGTTAGTTTAATATTGTAGGCAGTGATGCTATCAAGTAACGATAGTAAGCATTTATAGTTGATTTTTTCTTAGTAGCGAACGAAGAACGACAGAAGATTCGTGAATGACAAACACTCCTGACTCTTGCCAGAGTTGATGTACGAGAGCGAAAGAGTCGTGAATAATGGCGGTGTGAATGACTCGCTCGCGAAGCGAGATTCATTCGTTCACAGCTCTTGTTCAAGAGTCGTTCCATTTAAATGAGTCGCTCACGAGCGACTAGTGATGGGTCATTATTGAGCGAGTCATTCAAAGTGAACGACTCTTGAATAAGAGCTGTGAACGAGTGACTCGCACATCGTGAGCGGATCGTTCACACCGCCATGACACATACGTCATCACGACTCTTTTTACCACTGACCAAAAAAGTTTGTACTCACCCCTCCCTGAGCCAAGGCTTGAAGAAGAACGAACAAAGAGATTCTGAGAAAACCAGCTCAGCTGAAGAAGGATAATGCCGATTCTACAGTTTAACCCTCCCTTGCAGAGACAAACAGCGGCATTGTTTTTAATAAAAGAATGTCAGCGATAACTAACACAAACCTCATTGTATCTCAAGCTATAGCGTGACCGTTATAAGATGGTAGATTTAACAGCCAGAAAAGTCACTAGAATTATAATATCGGCAATAGGTATATTTATCTAAAATACAAATAATAACCAAATCGAAAAAATATCAATGATCATTTTACAGTAAGCCGACATAGAAAAAATAACGATGATATTTTTAAAAAAAGTTTTATAATAGGCACAATGTAAAACAAACTTGTTTTTTTTTTTACTTTTAAACTTATCTGGAATTTTTACAAATTTCCGTTTAAGAATAAAATCTCAGACACTTTCTGTCCACTGAGGCGATTGCGTCTTTCCGTTATTACTTGTCCTGCTTTAGAAAATACTCTCTCAGAGGGGACAGAAGTTCCAACAATACATAAATAATTTTTTTTCTAGCTCAAAAAGCTTAGGGTAAACATAACGTCTTTCAAACCACCAACTAAGTGGGTTCCCTGTTCTCTGTAGCAGCGGCTTTTCAAAGTATTTGTTAACCTCTATTATTCCTGCAGCTCTTGGGTCAGGGTTTCTTACCAAATTAGAGACGTTATCAAATTCATCCCAAACACTTGATGAACTTTGTTCTGGAATAATAGGGAGTGGAGCTACAGGCATCGTCCCTCCAATTTTAGCTCTCTCACATACTTGATTAATTATGGCATTTTTTACCCTTTCAAAATTATGGGGGTCAGAAAATCCGTGGCGCTTGAACCGAGGATCCAAAACTGTAGCTTCAGCAAACACTTTGTTCTCTTCAATAGCCTTAAAACGTTTGTTTAGAGCTTCCAACAGTTTGATGGCCATTTCCTTCACGTAATTTTCTACATCAGGTCGGTTAATAAATTTAATTGCACCACTTTTTCAGGGCCTGGCGAAGCAAGATTATTTTGGAAGCAGTAAATTGCTTTTTGCTGCTCATTTCTTCAGTGCAGTTTTTGAACACTTTTAATAGCTCACACACCTGCCTTAAGATAGCAACGTCCTCATTTGTAATGCTGTCTAGTTCAGGATAGTTAATGGCTATAGTTGACATCAATGAATTTCTCACATTCGATGATGCGATGAAACATGTCATAGGTTGAGTTTCAGGGTGTGGCAACGTCTTGCTTAAATTTTAGTGTGGACTCTCCCAATTGTTGTTGCATTGCTTTCAGTCGGCCGCTTGCTTGGGGACTTCTTTTGAAAAACTCGACCACTGATTTTATTTTGGTTTGAAGAACCTTTATCTCTTGTAAACCATACAGCACAATAAGATTAAGATTGTGTGCAAAGCATGGGACGTGTTTCCACTCGGTCAATCGTATTGCTGCAACAATGTTGGTCGCATTATCACTAACCACAGCAATAACCTTTTCTTAAATTCCCCATTCACTAGTAACTCGTTTCAGTTCGTTAGACAGGCCGTGTGTTTGTTATCATATTTAAAACAGTCCAAAAGAGAAGATTTAAGTTCCATGTCATTAGTAATACAGATGTAATGAGCCGTAATTGAAATGTAGCTCTCATTACTAAGTGATGTCCAGCTGTCCGTCGTGATTATGATATCGCTTGTAGTACTCAGGTATTTATTTACTTTCTCCCTTGTCATATTATACAATTGAGGCACTAGGACGTTTGAAACTGTTTTGCGACTTGACATTTGGTAAGAATTATTATAGCTTGCACAAAAATTTTTGAAAATGAGGGCTTTCTACAATTTGAAAAGGAAGATAATTTTTACCTATGTCTCTACAAGTGTAAAGTCTATTTCATTTTTTTTTTTCCCCCAGACAGAGGTTTATGAAAATAGGTACTAATCGTACTTTGAGTAAACCCACGTATTTCAGGTAAGTTTAAAAGGGAGGTTGAAGCTGGTATGATAGGTGCTGTTTGCTGTGATTGTTCCTTATTGTTTCTTGAATTGATCAAAATCATTTCTGAAGGATCGTCAAAATTAGTGTCATCAGTTTCACTAGCTAGAGGGTTGGAGGCTGGTGTAGACCATTCTATAGACAATACGACTGTAGGATGAACTGAGCGTAAATGACGGGATGGATTAAAAGTACTTCCTCCTTTAAAAGAAATGCATTTAGAACAAAAATTACATTTCGCTAAACGTTTGTTTTGTTCCTTAAAATAAGTCCAAATTCTACTGGTTCTGCGAGGTCTTGATTGTGTGGCCATTATGACCAAAACACATCCACAGTCTACTTAAAATTATAAATGCTAAACCACATTCAGAATTTTAGCACCACAAATACACATAATAGTTTGATTTATTATATAAACTTTAGCACTAACATCAATAAACATAAATATTAAACCGAAACAGTTAAAAGAATAAAATCTAAAATTAAAAGAATACTAAAATACAAATAAAATGACGATAATATTCCGGTAGTTTGAATCGCGTGCGAGAAAGCAACCAAAAGCAAACTGGTTGGGAATAGACCACACAAAGAATGCGTAATAAGCAGGAGGGGAAGATTGATGACTAGCTCGCGCTCCCAGCTCCAACGGTAGTTCTGAGAAAAGGAGCTGAGCAGCATACGCGCTCTTTCAGCGAGCGAGCCAAACAATGAATGATATGACTCTTTTGAACGACTCCTTTGAGTGAGTGAGCCTCTGTGAGATAGCTCGTGCCAAAGAGCTGGTTTGACCCATCACTAATTAGTGTATATCTGTCCGAATAGTCGTGGACTAGAGTACTAGACCAATGCAGTCTTCTCGTGGCGTTGGTAACCATGGATACGAAAGCTACGGGCCATGTGGCGTTGGTGCGGTGTCTGACTGGCAATTTGTTTTAGTATTATAGTTTCGTCTGCTAGAGCACTGACTAACGTTTACATTATTCTATTGCCCATCTTTAAAATTGTGATTGTGATTAGACTCAACTAATAAAGGTTATAAACTTGTTTAAGTGAACATTTTATAAATATCTTATATTAACCTATTAAAAAACCTGTTTATAGTTTAACAAAGCTAAAAAGTAAAAATAAAAAAATTGCATTTACATGTTGTTGCTGGATTGCAATCATTCTTAATAATATAAGGTGCAGTATTTCCAGAAACTGACCGAGTAATCTACGCCTTCCATTAATGATCGCAATAAGTATTAAATTATTGTTTCTCGGCATGCTTAAGTTGAACCTGCTACGAGAAATATCAACGCAATGATCGTAGGTCTGTTTAAAATGGAACCAATCTCAAATAGTCGTATTAGTTTTCATTAGGGCTGATAGATGGCGTTTACATAGTTTCTAAGTTATTCGGTAGGAAGCAGCACTGCGGGCCCAAGTATGTTGCCGTTCGAATAGTTTGATGCAGTCTTCGCTTTGAAAACCGCGAGAAGTGTAAAATCATCCAGACTGCATTAAGTCAAGTGTACTTGACTATTCGGATACAGCCCATGTCTCACTCCTGTGAAGGTAACAATGACCTACCCCATTACAGATGATTTAGTCCTTGGGAACGATGAAGATATTGTTGGAAGAGGATGGTACACAGAGTCAACTGTTAATTTCACAGCTTCAACATCGTCAATGCTTCCCCCACCATCACCTCTTCAAACTCCTCGAAAAAAAAAAAAAAGAATGCAAGGTCCAATTTCGAAGCAAAAGAATCTTTTACAAAAATCATGTACCCTTTTGGAAACCTCATCGAACCCTGACAGCAACATTCTGACTATTGCTAAAGCTTGAGAAAAATTGCTGACTTTAGAGTCCAGAGAAAGCAATAAATTACATCCTTTTTTAGGCAAGCTTAGGGACTCTTAATCGCGACTTCTTTAAAATAAATATGGAACATGAACCACCAAGAAGCTCAGATAATTCGCAGAGTACTAGTTCATCATTCTCGACATTCAACTACAGTACTTCTTTCCCACCTGTGACGACCCTACCATTCTAAATGAGCTTACAGAGGGCATCTCCTAACTTTTTCAGAACTTTAAAGGGTGAGTGTTGGCGACATTCAACTACAGTACTTCTTTCCCACCTGTGACGACCCTACCATTCGAAATGAGCTTACAGAGGGCATCTCCTAACTTTTTCAGAACTTTAAAGGGTGAGTGTTGGCGGTTCTGAAGTATTTGCTCAAGTTTTTTCATTAACTTGAGCTTCCTTCAACAAAACTAGATGAGAATATCCTTCTCTTTTTTTCAAACATCCCTACATGAGTAGTTCCAAGCGCCAAAATAATGGCTATGGAACCTTTTGTGTGGTTATCCATGTTTTGGAAGGACAAAACCCAGAAACAACAGAATAAAACCACACAGATTCCACCTGCTCATACGCATAAAGAGAGGTACTTTGCAAATTTATTGACAAAAGTATTGTATGTATTGGTTATAAAGTGATAGTAAACAAGGTAAGAAACACTTAAATTTTCATGACAGTTCTAAAAAGTAACGGACTTCTTTATAGTTGTGTTTAGTTAGAACAAAAGACCTTCCAGAAGGAAATTTTTACTTCCGTTCTAAATTGACATTTATCCTACCGAAACATATCTTTATTTAATATTATTCCAGTACAAAATAATACCTTAGAGATTGGGATTTTTACTAAATTCAGTATTTAGTGGATACCTTACTTCCTATAAGACTATAACATAAATTATCATTTGAATGTAAGACTTCTACACTAAGTATGTCATTCGAACAAAAGTAATAACAGTTTTTAGCTAACTTGTTTCATTATAGTTATCGAACTTTCAATATAATATGGTCTCTGGAATCAATATACAAGATATGAGACAACTTAAAAAAATTGTAATATACTTTCTACAAGCCTATAACCTAAGTTATAGTTTTAATGTATGGCAACTACACAAAGTTTGTCATTCAAACAAATGTAATCAAATTTTAAGATACCTCTTTCATTATATGTATTGAACAGTCTTTCAACCTAATAGCCTATGGTTTCTGAAAACAATATAAAAGCTAATAACCAACTTTAACCCTCATCTGGTAAGGCAAAAAATATGGACACATTTGGTATGGTGGGATCATTTTTGACCCGGCAATAAAAAAATTAACAAACTCTTTCGTTTCAAAAATATTTAATCAAAAAAGATATGAAGATATAGATTACTTATTTATACATCAATTTTTAAATAAACATTACTTAAATGTTTTTATTTACTTCAAAATAAATATCCGATTAGATTTATTTACCAAGTAAAAAAAGTTATTTTTTAAAATAATTAAAAATCTTTGAATTTTCACAAACTGGTTCTATGACTTCATTTTCCAAATCAATAGAGGTATGACCTTAACCCAGAGGATGGAAAAAAATTAATAAAATGTGAAAAATGACAGGTAGGCAATATTCAGTTTTTCCAATACTTTTAGGCCAAGCTCTAAATATAGCAATGTGATCATAGGCTATGTGTTTTAAATTATTTAATGTGTCAAGTGTTTTAAAATAGATAAAAAATGTAGGTGCTAAAAATTGATTTGGTAGGTATTTCCTGCATTTGGCAATAAAACATTTATGTGGAAAAATTCTACGTCATTTGTTTTAATTAATAAAGTTCTAAGTAATTCGCTATACTTGATTTACACATATGCTCCATTCACGGTAGGAATTACTCTATGAAAGGTCTTTTTTCCTACCAATATTCTCCTAAATAATAGATTTCTGGTAGGGTAAAAGGCCTTTCAGAAAACAATTCCTACGCTGAACAGACTTTAGTTTATAACATGTGTAAATAGACTTAGCATATATTTTTTGCATATAAATATTGAATCTGTTGAAAACCCACCACTTACCTCTAAGCAGAACAGTTTTTACATGTAGTTGTTTGGTTAGCATGCTGCGGACACACTGTATTGTTGCACTCACTGCACATGATAGTATATTTCCGATCCATCTTCCTTTGACATATGTAGCACCGCCCTCTTTTGGGAGGTCCTTCTCTTGGCATTCGCTGTGGCACATCTGGAACTCCTTTGATTTTGGTAATCATTGCTCTCAACTCCGGTGGGATCTTATCATCCAATCTTCAGATCATATGAACCTGAATCAATGTCTTTCCAACAGATATGTGAAAGTCCCTTCTTGTAAGTTTATTCTAAGGATTGGCAGCAGTGAAGAGAACATACGTATTAGCACAGGAAATGTCAACAGTTCTGTAAAATAAAGTCAATGGCCAGCACTTAGAATGGCGGCCCACAGTGTAGTTTCCACATTTCTGGTCCAGGGAATCGACACCAACTTTTGTTACGTTATAAAAGTCAATGATTTCAGGTTTCTTATGATGTGGTAAAACTTTTTTGTCATTGATGACAAGAGCACTAAAGATTTTGTTTCCCATGTATCTTCTAAATGCACACCTACCCCGAAAGGGTACGAGCATTTCATCTACTGTTAAATATTCAGCACAGGAATAATTTGATTGGCAGTTCATTAGAAGTTCATTGAAAAGTTGTGATATTGGAGAAAGATGATCATGAGTTTTCCTTTCATCTCTCGTCATGATATCATCAAAACGTAGGCTAGTCAGGAGGAAGAGGAACCTTTTCAGTGACATAGTTGTTCTAAAAATTTACCTTCCAATACCGTCTGTGGCCCAAGGTAATTCAACATCCTCAAAGTTAGATTCAAATACTCCGGATAGAATGAGAAGTCCTAATAGCACCTTCATCTCAATTTTGTCAACATGATTTGAGAATTGACTGTTCACAGCAATAGCACCATAATTTTCAACCATGTATATTATTTTTAGATTAGTGTACTCCACAACCTGATTGATCATTTCCTCATCAATTAGAAGAAGCCAAGCATCCACTAGTTCATTTGGTTTGTTAGTTCTGGCATCTCCTATAACACCTGGTAAATGCATATCTAAATGATGTTGTCTTGTACGAGATTGCGCAGGTGGAACTTTAGACCACTTGAATCTTGATTTTGAATACCAATAATTCTGGAGGTTAGAACGGTCGAGTATTGCATCTTCATCTTGAACCCCATCCTCATCTGCATTTTCTGCTTCTGAAAGCTCTGAATGTGTATTATGATCGCTACGTTCCGAAGGTGCATCGGAATATTCAGAGTCCGTATCTGGTAGTACAAAATCAGGGTCATCATTGAATACCTCTTCTAAAATTGCATCAGGATCGTCTCTCAAGTTAATCGCGGCCATTAGTAAAAAAGTATTGTAAAAAATAAATCAAGCAGTCTGAATTTAATCAAAGTAAAATAATCAACCAAAAATAATCCTTAAACAAAAATAACACACGCTTAGAAAATATAAAAATAAATAAAACAACGAAATAATAGTCTTACAAATATATATGGCACTTAAGTATAATAAAACAAAGAAAATAAAACAATCACTAAAAAAATAATAATACACTTAAAAAAATTACACACAATATTGGTATGGTGGGCTCAAATCTGACCCCAAGGACACTGTATGACGACAATGATAATGAACAAAAACACAACTGTTGTTTCTACCCCACGAGCATGCTCACTACTGAGATTACCTGGAAGAGCAACCAAGTGGTTCAAGTTACACAGCAATTTCTACAAGCTGGGGTCAGGTCCCGGGTTCGATTCCCGTGTCCAGGTGTCATTTTTCAATTTTCAAAATATGATATCTAGATGGAGTAATCCTCAGTAAAATTCATAAATAATAGCTTTGGCTATTTGATTCATTGATATGCAATCCCGTACAGTTATAATAATTGTACAAATGGCTGGACTAAGCCAATTACAGAGTCGAAGGTGGCTGCGTTATCTGATAGCTCGTGATCTTAATTAATCACACATTTGTAGCCGACAATTTCCACACATCCATCATAGACGCTGCCTTAATATATGAGTGAAGAATGACCATGGGCACGAGACAAATCCTGGATAGCTCAGTGGCAAGAACATTGGCCTACTAAGCCAAAGGTCCCAAGTTTGATTCCCGTGTCCAGGTGTCATTTTTCAATTTTCAGAATATTATATTATGTTATTATTGATGTAATATTTTTTAGAAAAATTTGACCAAGTTTTAAAACATAACTGCATACTGTTTGAATAAATAAAGTAGATACCATAGGCAAAATTGTTGTAAGACTGGGAATTAGATGGGCAGTACTTATTGTTTCTCTCATCTCAAAATCTATCAGTACACACAATAAAGAAATGTCAGTCTTTTTTTTTTTTACATCCATTACCGTTTTCAGCTTGTGGTTAGGGTCAATTTTTAATTCAAGCCATATGTTTTCCATTGCCTGGATAGACCTGTTATAGCTTATGTCTTATAATCACGTAGTTATAGTTACATCCATTACTGTTTCCATCCTGTGGCCTGGGTCAGTTTATTATTATTATTATTATTATTAGCACCGCGTCTTACTACCCGTTCGGGTTATACGCACTTACACTAATGTGTAATGGTAGGGTAGATTGTAAGATTAAAAGGAGGACGTACAGTTTAACGTGGAATCCGAACCACGGTGGAGGCCTGGCATTCCTCACATTCACAAGATGTCTTGTCAGAGATGACGGAGAGGTTTGGTAATCAGATAAATCTGTGCTGGGACCAAGGATTGAACCCCGAACCCCTGCACAGAAGTCAGACACCTTACCCCTAGACCACCAGGTCACCTAGTTTTTTATTCAATCCATAGATTTTTCTACTACATTACTTGCTAGACCTGTTGTTGCTAGACTTGCTGTAGCTTCCTTCATATGCCTTATAATTTAACCGTCATTTCCAAGGGTTATTTGTGTTAAAATAATATAGGGTAGATATCAATTCAGTTGCCTCTAAATCAATTTGGCGATCACCAATATCACATTATTGCTGACTTGGCAAATGACAAATTTCAATGTATTGGCATCACCATTGTTGTTTCCACATTGTTTATCTAAACATCATCATTTAGTCACTTTGCTAGTGTAGGGATAAAGTAGGTGGAATTTAGAGTAAATTTACCTTCAACTGAATGAAATAAAAGGGGAAAATTCATTGATGAAAAACCACCTTGATACACATGGCTAAGATTTGAGCCAAACCTCGTTATGGGATAAGAATGACCCTGGGCACAAGATGACTCCTATATAAATCAATGGTTAGAGCATTGTGATACTAAGTCAAAGGTCCTTTTTATAAAAATGTTATTTCAACAGAGTACAAATAAAAATCGGCCAGTACATCAAAGGATTATTTTATTTGATTTCATCCCTGAGGGATATGTCAATATGTTAAAATTAAAGAGACCATCAACACTTTGAATAAAATACAATAATATTTTATATATATACTCTACCCTAAGTTGTTGTTAACCAAATTAATCTATAGTTAAGAATAAACTCCCATAGGTTCTACAATCAGTTGCAAGCACAGTCCATTTATATTGAGATTATGGTAGTCATCTAATGTTATATAAATTTACAGTCTTACATATTTCTTTCATTGTACTTATCTTTCTTAATACTTAAGGTTGAACTAACATCTTCTGATGTGTTATCATCACCGGTCTGTTTTGAAGTTAAAATTTAACCCAACACATCTTGCAAGTGCACTTTTCAACATGTATGTGGGACTGACATTTACTTTAATTATATATCAATCAGTGGCATGCCGTCAATGGACTAGTAGGACTAGGCTAGTCCCCAGACATTTCTAGTTTATTTATTTTGAGTTAAATTTTAACAATATAACAGGTAATTAAAGATCTTTACATTTATAACAAAACTGTGATCGTTTACAAGTGTTGGCAACCCAAAACCTAAACATATGAATTTCGAACTGTCATCCAGATAAAAACCTATCGGGAACGGAATATAGGTGTGACCACATTGCCATTTGTAGTGTATATAAATTCAATATTTCAGTTCCAAAACATCCCAATTTGACCTGATCAAATTATATCTTAAAATGTAGATTATCTTATCATTTTTAACAGATTATATATAACTAAACAGATTTGTCTACTTATAAAATGATTCAACTTTTATTCATTTAATATCTTTAAAAATGTATTGTGGGTCAGTCTTTTGAGAAAAATTTGAATATATCAAATAGTTGGTGTTTTAAAAGTATCGGTATTGGCTTATTTAATAAATAGTGACAATGTTAACATCTTTTCCACTACAATAATTAGCTTTAAAGCCCATCTTGTGGCATTCTATTAAGGAAAATTATTACCATTAATGCATAACATTTATCTAGTATAGCAAGATAAAGTAATTGGGTAAAAAAATATTTAGCAGATACTATTTGTATTCAATGTCTAGAGGAATAATTACAGATCATAAACAACAGAACAAGATACAAATATTCAGAGTGAAATTATACCAGTGTTTGCTTAAAGAAGGTAAACTTTTCCTCAAATTGGCATGTATAGTTTTTTATCTTGGAAACCAAATTTGTGTAAATGTTTGACCATGATAGCATGAAATGTGATCAATATTATGTGTGCCCTGTTCTTTTAACTTCAATGTTAACGCCTATTAACTAAAGCACATGGCTTAATTTTAAAATTGTATCTTGTAAACATACTACTAAGTTGTTGTAGTTCTTTGATAAGATTTTATGTTTCTGTGATCTCTATTGCTTTAAAAATATTCTTCCCCACTCCTAAGTATCTACTCTCCTGTCCTTTTTATAAATATGCTATTTCAACAGAGTACAAATAAAAATCGGCCAGTACTTCAAAGGATTATTTGATTTTGTTTCATCCCTGTAGAATATGTCATATGTTAAAATTAATGAGACATTCAACACTTTGAATAAAATACAATAATATTTTATATCTATGCTCTACCCCAAACCATTGTTAACCAAATCAATCTATAGTTAAGAATAAACTCCCAAAGGTTCTTCCACAATCATTCGTAAGCAGTCATTTTATATTGAGATTATGGTAGCCATCTAATATTATATAAATTTACAGTCTTACTTATTTCTTCCATTGTACTTATCGTTCTTAATACTTAAGGTTGAAATAACGTCTTCTGATGTGTTATTGTCAACGGTCTATTTTGAAGTTAAAATTTAACCCAACACATCTTGCGAGTGCACTTTCAACAAGTAAGTGGGACTGACAGTGAATAAACCATTTACGTAAAATATATATCAATCATTAATCTTTTTGTAATTCAAATACCTAACAAATGTTTTGATACACATACATAAATTGAATATATAATTAATTCATTTGCATCACAAACTGATGCATGATGGTAGTAAACAGGATCAGTTAAGTCAAATATAGAGCCGCTGTTGCTGTAAGTGTGGATGGCTCTGAGTAGTCAATACTTCCTCCAGTTGCCACAATCAAACTCAATACGACGATGAATGAAAATTATCGCTATATATGAGATGAACCAGTAAGAACAGGGTGGTCCAACGTTTTTCATACCAAGAGCCAAATCTGATTAGTTTACACCACAGGCCAAAGATATATTTAGTAATTCCATCATCTTACTATAGGCCTACACACAACAATTTAATAAACCATTATTTTCAATACTTATATATAAATAGTATTTTTGGTTGGTAGAATTTTCAAATTTTAATGTCAAAGTTTTATTTACTGTCTCTAACCTGTATTATGAAATATGCATGTACAGATTTTCCCAAACTCTCTTAGCATTATAGGCTAAATATATATTTACATATATTTTTATTAATCAAATAAATCCATGGTAAAATGCAATCATGACATTTTAAATACAGATTTTATTTGAACTATTAGCTATTTTACATCTGCCACCAAAGCTTTCGCTTTAATTTTTCTCTGGAAAATCGTAAGGGCCTCCAGTTATACTACACTGAGGTAGAGCATTGGTGCAGAAAGCATACAGATTGTTATTTTTACACTTGTTATATTTGAACATGAATGTAAATTGAAGTTAATTTTGAATTGTCTTGGTTTTGTTTTTAATAGAAATTAAAACCTAAGTTGTACAAGATAAATTGTTTCACTCTTTCCTAAATTGGTTATGATACATTATTTAGTGTATTTTGTCATTTAAAAAATTATATTTTTATAGCTATCCTAATGCCAATGTATTGTCAACTTGCAATATTCATCATAAGAACAGCAATGTATATAACACTAAAAGGAATAGAGTATTCACTATGTGAAGTAGTTCCTGAATAAAATGTACTAAATGTCTATGTACAAAATAGAAGTGGTGAGCCAATGCAAGGGCAATACAATATTAGATCTTTAATGAGTTAATGTACAAATTTAATTATACATAATATCCAAGACATCTATTATACAATAATTCCCTGAAATCCTAGTAGAAAAATATTTGGTCTTGTTATTTTTATGTATACATAAATTGGTTGGGCTCTTAACACATTGCACACCGGCATGAAATTACATGGTGAACTTTCAAATACTGGTCAAATTTATATTTTGAATTTTTGTTGTGATAATACTTTTTGACATATAATACTTTTTTTGTGTGATTATTATGATCTTTCAGATTTTGTTTCATAGGAAAAAGTAAAAAAAACTTGGTGTGGTAATTTTTGTAAGCTCTACTCTACGTAAAACTATTTTTTTTAATTATTAGATAAAAAGAAATTTTAAAAATTAAATATTTGTACACATTTTGTTATAAAACCTAGAAAAACCCATCATAAATTAATTGCAAACTAAATGAAAAAAAATTACATTTTGGCCTAACAATAATTTACCTTAGTGTGGTAGAGAGTAAAACAATTTTGCACACACAATGCTACATCTCAGTTTTCACAACTTATGGGAAGTGCTGACACCTAGTGTTTTTTATGAACTAAGACAGTCGATTCTTAGGAAACATTTACAGAACACTGTACCTGAGCATATCTCGGGACAGTGTGTATATAAATATTTAGGAGGACCCGAGTGTAGCTCGAGTGTGGTGTTCAACGTGTTAAAGAAGCACACAGATCACATTTAACACTTAATTACACTGTTCATATGATGGTTCTTAGGCCCGTGCCTTTTGGGCCTGTAGTGTGAATTCACTTCTGGTGTTACCATGTCCTTGTGTTATCAAAGATGTCACAACTGGGATGTTTGGTTTAGTCACGGTCTAAATCATACTCGCAATATTCTTGAATGGCAATGATTGAGAATGGCGAGGTTTAAATTTCTTAGATTAACTGAGGGTGATTTTTCAAAAATGGTTTTATACTCTCCAGAACTCAAAAGTGGAAATTCATTAAAAATAACAAGATTAAGTTACATGTAGATGAACTTTTTAGTTTGGTAAACTAGTTAAATTTGCATTCACAGAATCTTATAAAGAAAATACATTTATTTTGGTAAAAACAAAGCAAAGGTGGTATAAGCTGTTCCATCCTATTAATTTTTCAATGAACTATTTCAACGTTAGGGAAACGGTGTCCTTACGTGTGATTGTTGTATTGCCTTTTTTCTGTCCTGTCATTGGTATTCGCCAGTCAATTTCAAAGTTGGAGCTAGTAGGGATGTTTGTAAGTTGAAAAATAACACCCAGAAACAAGATTTGATCCATCCAGGATGTCATATGCTTAGAGTCATTCAGCAATGATAGAGCTTAGTAATAATACTTGGCACCACATCTTACTATTAGTTCAGGTTATACGCTTAAGTACTAATTACACTAATGAGTTAGAAATTGGGGAGGTTGAATACAGATGAAGTGAACCCACATTTGGAGGGAGAGTGGAAAACCACTTGGGGGGCAGGAGGAGAACTCTGTTCACCCGAATGAGATTCAAACCTCGATTTCCCCGTCTATCAGTCTAACTCAGCACGAAACTAGCGCGCACTAGCTAACTACACCACCAAGGCGGGTAGCTCATAGTAACCAATGATTTTCTCACATACAATAGAGGCTGCTGTAAGTTTTCGAGCGAATAAAAACCTCAAGCATGGGAAGAATTCTGGATAGCTCAGTGGTAGATAGTGTCTAAGGTTCACTTTCATGTCCAAATGCCATTTTTCATTTTATGGATATGATACTTAATGCAGCTACATCCACTAACTGAAGATCATTGCCATTTTTAATTTTCACAAGTACAAAAGCTTGTACAAGCATTAACTTCTATAATAAGGGTGTGTTAAGTATCCTTATTGCATTAAAGAGCAAGCGGTACCAAAGTTTTTATTGTGGTAGTGATCAATCCATAAAAGGGGTGATGGGGGGGATTCACAATACCCTTCTTGCCCTCCCCCAATGAAAGTTTAGAACATGTAAAAGACTACATACCAACACAAGGCTTTTTAGTGGATATTCAATATCACACACTCACCTGCTGCGTGGTCTTAACACGTTGGCCTAAACTGTCCTAAGATGGGGAGATCAGGATTCAATCCCGGTCGAGCTCAATGAAGCGTTTTTTCCTAAATGATTGGCCATTCTCCATGCAAATGCAAGTGCATTTCCTTAAAATTAAGCCTTCCTAATCCCTAACCTATTAGTGTAATATTAGTACATAGGTGTTTAAACTGTAAAGGTAGTGAGAGACAGTGCTAAAAAACATACAAACACCTAAAGTGTTCCTATAATGCCAAACAATTGAATGAATATATTAGAGGCTCACCCCCCTCATTCAAGTAGATTTATTTATGGGCATGTTACTAAGTTGTGGTCTCTATCTAAGCAGGAAGAGCAATAATTCACTTCCATCACTAGTTGTTAAGCAACAAGCTAGCAAGCAATTTTATAACTGTCAAAAATATATAACACTTAATATTTTATAGAAATATTTTATTTAAAGCTAGTAAGCAGCATAAAACATTTAAATAAAAGTAAAACACTAATAATACATAAACTCACAGGAACTAAGGAACATGTAGTACAATTATATATATATACACACACACACACAGAATATGGTTTACATAGGGACCTATGCTTCTAAATTTAACCCAAACCAGAGTTAAAGTGTGTAATATAGTTAAATCAAATTAAATCACTAAAAACAAGTGGTTAGATAAACTGCAATAGCTTTACAATGTTAATAGGCACTAAGCAAACCAGAATGTATTTGCATATTATACTGGAAAGAAAATTTTGAATTGTTCTGTTATTGCCAATAAAAAAAAGTTTAGCTTTGGCCAAAACAATAGATATTATTTTACTCAACGCAGAACCGTGTAGACATTAACTAAGACAAACATCTAAGATATCCTTTTTACAAATAATTATTGTCCACAGCATGTTTTACAACATTACACAACCTTAGACGACCAGCTTTGTCTTTTATGGGATGTAAATTCCATATGTCTTCGAGTGGTACCTCTTCCTCACCCTCCATGAGTTCGATATTTGGTGCTTCATTAGACTCCAACAATGAGAGAGGCACAGATTCAAGAGCAAACCCAAGGCCATGTCTGCTGTATTTGACTAGTTCTTCTTTGAAAGCTTTAAAAGGGAACAGCTTCTCTGAAGATAAGCCCATCTCAGAGAGAAAGTTTGATAAACTATTGTGGTATATCTGCAAGGTTTTAAAATATTTCATTAAAATAAACAACACACACAAACAAACAAACACATGGTGTATTGCATTAGGTGGAAAGTAATGGGCTGTGGGTATTAGACCTCTATACAACTCAAAAAGTCCATATGAACATATGTGCTAAGTCACAAGAGGTGCACCAGGGATGTATTAGAGGTATCAACAATTCTAGCAGAACCTCAGACGGCCATATCTAGGGAATCATTGAACATAGGACACATGTTAATATGGACTTTTTGTGTTGTTTTGAGGTCTGCTATCCACACTACAGTTCATTGCTTTACAAGGTTTCCGGGCAAGTTAAATAAATGTACAAGCCAAATGGTGGCTAACTATCATGTACGTTTGACAAGTTTGTTTCAAAGGCTAATAAAGCTAAACAGCTTCTAATTATGAAAAGAAAGCCGAGAAAGTGTCTTGTGCTCAACATAGAAACTAACAAAAGGGGGCCATGCCACTCAGTTGTACATCAGTTCCCTAGGAATGCCATCTATTATGTTCAGCCTTTCTTGAATCAAAGAACAATTAAAAATGAAAGAAACTATAAAAGATAAAATGTGTACAACACCTTGATCAACTCTTCGTAATGAGCCTCCCTGAGTTCTTGACTGGTACAAGAATAGATGAAGAATGACAGGTCTAGGACGGGAGAACCAAACCGGGCCAGCTGAAAGTCTATCATTTTTGTCTTTTCAAGCTTGGGACTACCATCACCGCTTTCTTTGTGGTATTTGTAAAGAAAGTTACAGGCCCACGCATCACCGTGCCCGATGGATCCAAACGGTTCCTTACTTCTTTGAACTAAGTCCACCAGGTGATCGTAAAGATTGTCTTCAGAGAATTTCTTCAATTTTTCTTCATAGATGGTGTTGGGATATTCTTTTGAAATTGCATCCATTGCAATTAAACAGAGGCGATGCAACAAGTTGTTATACCAAGCTTTGTTACTGGCTAAGTAATATGTTTCCTGTGTGTACAAAGAATTATTTAAATGTGGTTATAATTAACTTGAAAAATTTAGGTTATTGTTGTGGTTGGATTACCATAATTTATTTTGTTAGTATAGTATTAAACTGTTAGTTTTAAAAATGTAATCAATTATAGTTGCTTAATGAATGTTAATTTGATCCTACCTTGACACTGTTTTTTACCAGCTCCTGGTATAGGTCTGGCTCTTGATCTTTTAAAGCATACGACAGAGCATGGAACCTGCCAAGCATATGAATAACCTTTGCGCAGTGAGGGAAGTCCAACCCTTTCGTCCTACTGAACAGCTGGTATCCTTCAGGTGACAGGTCCTCCAGAACAAGGAAATCATTCTCCCCGTCCACCAAACTCTTGTAGAACCTGAAATACACACACACACAATCCGCTTGTTTTAAGACCTTTTTATGGCTAGCAACAGTGATTTGCCACCCTAGAGTTTTCAGATTGAAGGGTGGCTGAGGACTTTTGATTACATTAACTATGTCACTAAAATATCTGGGGTGGCCAATAACAGTCAACAAACATAAATGAAAGGGTGGCTGTGTCAGATACACATGGTGTATTGCATTAGGTGGAAAGTAATGGGCTGTGGGTATTAGACCTCTATACAACTCAAAAAGTCCATATGAACATATGTGCTAAGTCACAAGAGGTGCACCAGGGATGTATTAGAGGTATCAACAATTCTAGCAGAACCTCAGACGGCCATATCTAGGGAATCATTGAACATAGGACACATGTTAATATGGACTTTTTGTGTTGTTTTGAGGTCTGCTATCCACACTACAGTTCATTGCTTTACAAGGTTTCCGGGCAAGTTAAATAAATGTACAAGCCAAATGGTGGCTAACTATCATGTACGTTTGACAAGTTTGTTTCAAAGGCTAATAAAGCTAAACAGCTTCTAATTATGAAAAGAAAGCCGAGAAAGTGTCTTGTGCTCAACATAGAAACTAACAAAAGGGGGCCATGCCACTCAGTTGTACATCAGTTCCCTAGGAATGCCATCTATTATGTTCAGCCTTTCTTGAATCAAAGAACAATTAAAAATGAAAGAAACTATAAAAGATAAAATGTGTACAACACCTTGATCAACTCTTCGTAATGAGCCTCCCTGAGTTCTTGACTGGTACAAGAATAGATGAAGAATGACAGGTCTAGGACGGGAGAACCAAACCGGGCCAGCTGAAAGTCTATCATTTTTGTCTTTTCAAGCTTGGGACTACCATCACCGCTTTCTTTGTGGTATTTGTAAAGAAAGTTACAGGCCCACGCATCACCGTGCCCGATGGATCCAAACGGTTCCTTACTTCTTTGAACTAAGTCCACCAGGTGATCGTAAAGATTGTCTTCAGAGAATTTCTTCAATTTTTCTTCATAGATGGTGTTGGGATATTCTTTTGAAATTGCATCCATTGCAATTAAACAGAGGCGATGCAACAAGTTGTTATACCAAGCTTTGTTACTGGCTAAGTAATATGTTTCCTGTGTGTACAAAGAATTATTTAAATGTGGTTATAATTAACTTGAAAAATTTAGGTTATTGTTGTGGTTGGATTACCATAATTTATTTTGTTAGTATAGTATTAAACTGTTAGTTTTAAAAATGTAATCAATTATAGTTGCTTAATGAATGTTAATTTGATCCTACCTTGACACTGTTTTTTACCAGCTCCTGGTATAGGTCTGGCTCTTGATCTTTTAAAGCATACGACAGAGCATGGAACCTGCCAAGCATATGAATAACCTTTGCGCAGTGAGGGAAGTCCAACCCTTTCGTCCTACTGAACAGCTGGTATCCTTCAGGTGACAGGTCCTCCAGAACAAGGAAATCATTCTCCCCGTCCACCAAACTCTTGTAGAACCTGAAATACACACACACACAATCCGCTTGTTTTAAGACCTTTTTATGGCTAGCAACAGTGATTTGCCACCCTAGAGTTTTCAGATTGAAGGGTGGCTGAGGACTTTTGATTACATTAACTATGTCACTAAAATATCTGGGGTGGCCAATAACAGTCAACAAACATAAATGAAAGGGTGGCTGTGTCAGATCGGAAATTAAAATATCACACACTAATAAACAGATGACAAAATCGATATCATTGTAGAAATAAATTTAAAAAATATCTGTGTATTTGGCTAAGATTCAAAGTTAGTCATAATGGATTTAAAAAAATTGTGCACCACCCAAGCAGATTATCCACAACAGTAGAAGTTTAATATGCCGGCAATGGGATAATTCTTGCCAGATATACAATATAAAAAACAGTTCAATAACAATTTGCATTTAAATAACACAAAACATTGTGTTAAAATGAAAGATTCATTGAGAACTAATTGATTTTAAATAATCTTATAGTTTAAAAAAAGTTTCATAGTTGGCAATTCTACAAATTAGCTACAGTATTTCTATTTATCTTCTACTAAGCCCGTTTTCAAACTATGGCCAAGAATGTCCCTGTATATTTTCAGTGTATGTAATTTTTAATGCTCGAGAGCTCGTGCTGACTACATGATACCCTCTATCAGCAAATGTTGGCACTAACATTGCTAAAAGTGGCGGCTGCTTGGTCAGTATAGCTTGATTGCGAGTTCACACCATAGAGTTTTTTTTAAGGAAGTTTACACAAGAACATTTTCAGACCCTACGATGAGAGCTACAAATTTATTATGACTTACCTAGGCACCTCATTAAATGGATTTTTCACATTGTTCCTCTTTTGGAATTCCATGAATTTTGGCATAACCTAAAATAAATTACTAATATAAGTTTTGGGTTTTTGATTTGATAAAAGTTTGATTGGTGGTAAGAAATTAAGTTTATCCACATGGTATGATTTTCATGCTAAATTATGTACTATTTTATATAATTAAGGTGAAATAAAAGTTACATTAAGTTAAAATTCCTTTCAAGCTTAGTTTCAATCAAGTTCAACTTACCTTATGAATTACCTATTTAAAATCTTACTTTTTCATAAAATGCAACTTCATTTGCAAAACTATGAGTAGAATGAAATGTCTTTCTCCGCCCAAGGTTGGGTGGTAAGCCCTTCACAATAACCGAAAATGAGTAATTCTGTCCACCATCGAGGGAGGTGCCTTCCACAGCTATGCGGTAAACACAGGTAATGTAATTGTCTCCAGGAGATGTCGCACTAGTCACTTTATAGCTGACTAAGCGGACATCATTTCTTCCAGCGACAACTCTTACTACATCAGTTAATGTGTCTTCAGTGAACTTGGAAGATATTTCTTTCAGTGCTTTGCTGTCAGACATGATGGTTGGTAACTAGTGGCAGCTATAAATACAAACAAAATACCACTTAGGAAAACAAATAATACTGGTATAGGGTTAAGATTTAGAGAGAAAATTTTAAAAATTGAGAACCAACAAAACAAACAAAATAAATTACTAAACATACAAATTTAATTAATCGTCATCAAGGTAATATAATTATGTTATAATTGTAAGACCACTTTAGTCCTTAACGTAGTCCAACAAAAGAGACATTGGCCTGTTAAAAAAGTAATCCTAGATCAAAGTTGATAACATATGCATTATAAGTTTTGAAAATTCCTGACTCTACCACACTTTCCTGACACAAAATACATTTTTTTTAGTCTTTTACATGCAAAATTACAAATTAATATTAGCAAAATTTTCAACACATAAATAAAAAATGCAGTTTTTAAAATTTGTCTATACATAAAGGTCTATTATTTAGATTAAGATTATTTGAAAAGCTATCTACATTCTTTCACATAGTAAACCTAAAACCCAAAAATATTAAGAGACCTTTATAAAAAGCCAGAATTTTAGGTCTGTTGAGAATCGACAATTTGACATGAACATGTCCATATTTTCCTCCTTTGTCCAAGAAAATAGTTTTTAATAGCAGATAGCCACACTATTGGACAGTGAGATTCGATTCATATTGTTAAAAACAAATATATTTACAGATCTTCAGAGATAAAACTAATAATTTCAAGTTAGTATACATTGACACATACCATACCACACATATAGGCTATAGGTTATTGTTTTCCTTGGTGTTTTAGGACCAATCGCGCAGGCCAAATAATTTTACTGACTGTCAGGCTAAGTCATGATCTTGTATTTTGTACATACAGTTTTGTAAAAGCTAACTTAATTTTTACCAAATAAAGTTTTGTAAAAGCTACTTTAATTCATACCATCCACTTGAAAACATGTTTTCAGTATGTATGTCAGAATTATGTATTATATTGTAGTTAAAAAGGAATTAAAGATGCACAAAATTAGTTTGGTTTTACTCTTGACCCTCGAGCAGGTGTGCTGGTATATTTAACATGAACAGGCATGCAAGGTACTTTAATACTCCAATGCGTTTTCACTATCAATATCCTACTATTGAACATGTATGAATAATTATTTTTGTTTACATTTTGTTTTATTTTGAGACAGTTTAAACACATTATACTAATAAAAATGATTGATAAATAATATTGTTTTGTTAGTAAACAAAAAGTGCCATAATTAATAACAAGGGTCTTTTTCTAAAAGTGAAAGGCCTATACTTTTAAGATTTTTCAAATTAAGTATACCAGTTTAGATTGTTATTATTGTGCTAATTTTTACTGATAATACAAATACTATGTGAATACACGTGTAATACATAATCAATGTATAGAGAAAAAATTAAAGTATTAATAATATGCTGTGCAGAAATATAAAAATTGTTAATAAAATAGAACTGAACAAACCTCTATTTATCTAGCCCCAACTAATGAAAGAGGATGGAAACTACTTATAACAAAACTTTATAATACAACTAGTCCAGGACATGATATAACACCAGCCATACTTAAAAAGTGTGTTCACCATGCGACCCTTGTCCTGACACACAATATTAATATGTTTCAATCAGCTCTATATCCAGATGCATTGAAAATAGCTAGAATCACCCCAATTTTTAAAAATGGAGACAGGAAAAATGTTAATAATTACCATCCTTATTCAGTACTTAGTATCTTTAGTAACTTATAAGAGCAAGTAATACAAAGGAGGTTAATGAACTATTATGAAACCAAATATATGTTTTATGAAGACCAATATGGCTTTAGGATTGCTTCACTCACGGCTAAACCTGCACTGTCTCTTGTAAGTGAATTACAACAATCTATTGATAAAGGAAAATATGCCACTTCTACGTTTGTTGACCTCTGTAAATCATTTGATACTGTTGATCATACAATAGGCCTACTTGTAAAAATGTTAGAATATAATGGGGTTAGAGGTATTGCTCTTTTTTGCTTCTGAAAAAGTATTCAACAAATAGGTTGCAGTATGTAGAGGTACATGGCTTGAATAGCAAGGCAATGCATGTAAATACTGGCGAACCACAAGGAAATGTTCTTGGTCCTATTCTTTTACTAATTTACGACAAATGATCTAGGCAAACTTCCACTTAATGATTCACCTAACCTCTAAGCAGACGACACTGTAATACAATACAAATCTTGTGGAAATATAAAAAAAACTCCATAGTACATATGCAAGAGGACTTGATTATTCTAAATGAATATTTTAGAATTAATATATTGACAGTTAATACAGAAAAAGCCAGCTACATACTATTCTTGTCAACACAAATGTATTTTAATACACATAATAATGAAATACTTCTTTCAAAAACAAATAATATCAAATATCTAGGACTACATGTAGATCAATATCTGAGATGGCATAACATGTAGACTATATTCTAAAAAAATATTACCACCAATAGGAATACTATGAAGATTCTCAGGAATGCCTCCACCTGTGAAAAATACAATTTATTATCCCCTCATTCATAGCCATTTGCAATATCTCAGCCACATCTGGGGATCTGCTGCAATCGCCATCCTTTAACCCCTTCACACAGCCCAAAACCAATCTTTTTAAGTACCTGTATGCCTATATGGTTTGCCTAGCACGTATACAAGCAATTACATCTACAATAATCCTAATATGTTATCAATAAAAGGAATATATCATTTCAATTTACTACATCACATCAACAATGAACTTAAGAACAAGCCAAATAAAGTATTAAAACATAATCATACTAGGCACGTGAATGACATATTCTCACATACATCACGAACATGGTTTGGCAAGAAAACTTATACTTTTGAAGGGTACAGATTATATAACCCCTTACCCTCGTTAAAAAATATCAGCCCGTTATTCTTATTTAAAAAGAAACTTAAAATCCATCTAATCGAATCTTGACAAAAGTGAAAATCTCATACCAGCATGACTTGTTAAATCGTTAACATGGATTAAACAGTATATTCTGAATATTATCTATTTTATGTATTCATGGGTGTTAATGCTAAGGTTATTATAGAATATCATTATCTGTAATACCATGTTACACTAGTAGAAAATGTTAAAAGAATATGAAAATTGTCTAGTAAAAAAATGCTGTATTGTCATAGCCTATTGCTAAAAGAAAAGTATGAATAATTGTTTGTATGTTTAACAAATTTAATTATTTTAAACCATTTAAGGTATTATGTAATTAATGTACGCCATACTGTGCTAATGTCTGCAATATAATATGTTATTATAAGATCTCCATTCTGACCTTTGCTCAAAGAGATTGATTGTAATTCTTAATATGAATTCAATTTAATAACAATAAAGCATAAACAATAAAAAATACTTAAGGTTTACCATGCCTCAACAATGAGTGTATTTCAAATAGTTTTAATTTACATACTATTAATTATATTGATATAATACCAATTTATACCAGCAGGCAGTGATGTTCACGCGATGTAATTCGAGGATGAAATGACAGGACAATCATATAATTCTCGAATCTTTTCCTCAATTAGACTTCATTCAAGTGTTATAGAGAGAGCCAATTAAACAATGCCACCGACCGATCTCTTTCATGGCATCATGGATACAATCCAGAGATTTCTATATTATACTAGATGTCTAAAGTCCGCTCACCGTGGGAATTGTTTTCTGAAAGGTCTTTTTCCCTACCAGAAATCTATTACATAGTAGGATATTGGTAAGAAAAAAGACCTTTCAGAGAGTAAATTCTTACCGTGAATGGAGTATAGATCATTGATCTCTATAACTGGATTGACATCTGTGGCTGAAATTTTCGAGCTATCGTCTGCATACCATTGTGTAGGTGTGTATCCTTTATCTATGTGTGTAGGAGAGAACAAAACTTTAGGGTAAATCTTTCTCTCCTACACCCACACAAGGCAAAGTGGCATTTTGACATCGTTCATTAATTTGATTGAATATATGAGATAAATCAATGTGTGATTAGTTAAGTGAAATAAATTGTTAGTAAAAGTTTTGAAGAACATAAGAAAGTTCGAACCTGGTGAGTTTTTTCTTTAAATAAGTTGATGTAGGATAATCTATACGTTGATGTTTGAAGGAATCTCGTTTAGAAGGCTTTACCAGAATCCTACTCTATATTAGTATTTAGGCGGGATAAAAAAACTTCCAAAAGGTGAATTTCTGCTTCCATGCTAAATGGCCTATTATCCTACCTAAATACTATAATATATTATAGTATTCTGGTATGAATTAAAGCCTTAAAAATTGGGATTCTTAAACAATTAAGTTTTAATAGATACCGTACTTCCTACAAGCCTATAACTTAAATTATCGTTTGAACTAGGGATGGGTTGTGAAATCACAACTGCTCCTTTGTCACTGCTCCTCTGACGTCACATTCACAACATGTTCCTGACAGACTAAAGGAGCTGTTCCTTTTTTTCACTTGTCCACGGATCAAATACACACTGTAACAGGTCCGGAGTAAACTTTTTCCTCATCTCTCTGTCCCAGGCAGCGCTGTAACAGGTCCAAAAATTATCTTGCTTCTCAACTCTGACACAGACAGCGCTGTAACAGGTCCGGGGCAACCTTGTTCCTTTATGCTCCGGAGATTTTTGGAGCAGTCGTACAGTAGAAAGGAAGTGGATGATTTGTGTTCTTGTCCGAGCGCTGAGATAAGATCCGGCACAACCTTACTTATCTATTATATAGGCCTAGCTTAGAAATGGTTTGGGGAGTCACAAATGAGTTTTGACGGAGAAAGCTTTCGTAGTACAAAACATTATTTCCACAATACACAGTATGTATTATTATTATTATTATTATTATTATTATTATTAGCACCGCGTCTTACTACCCGTTCGGGTTATACGCACTTACGCTAATAGTGTAATGATAGGGTGATTGTGAGATAAAATGGAGGACCTAGAGTTTAACGTGGAATCCGAACCACGGTGGAGGCCTGGCATCAGTATGTAATATATTCTCACAATAAATTGTTACGTTGATGAGTGACATTGAAGGTACCCACTTGGTGATAAACTGATTTAAGGCAAGGGTCAGCAATCTACTGACTGATTTTATCTAGCCCACAAAATATTTAGCAAACAAACAATTTGTCCAAAAAATAGACCTAATAGCTAATTACTATTTGGGAAATGTAAAATTGAACTTTTTTTTGCTTTACTTTATTTCAAACTAGCCAAACATTTTTTTAAAACTTATAAATCCCACAACATCAAAAATGTTAACAGCCTCTAGTCTCCGGCTTCACTCTCGCACTAGAATGGACTGCCAATGACAGGGAGATTGAGGTTCGATTCCGGTTAGTTGCACTGAGGGGGATTTTTCCTAAACATTTTCAACTCTCATTCCAAACAAATGTGAGTACACTTCATCCAGAATCAACCATATTCACCCCTAACACATTGGCGTAATTGGCATAAATGCGTAAAGCCCGAATGGCAGTAGAAGCGGTGCTAAGTGTAACCTAAGTGATCGTTTGACCGTATGGCAACTACAAACATTTTGTCATTCAAACAAATGTAATCAAATTTTAAGATACATATTCATTATATTTATAGAACTTTCAATATAATATGTAAACAGCATGGATGATAACTACATATTTAAATATATTTAAGATTTTATTCGTATTTGTACAGTATTACCTCAAAACTGAATTATATATCCTTTAATGTAAATGATTCTTCAGTTAAGTGTGGTATAGTACTTCACTATTTTCAAACAATAACACTTTTATTCATCAGAGACAAGGCCGAAGAGAAACAATAATTTCAGGGGGAATTGGGGGGAACATCCCTCAATTGCTGGAAGCTAGAAAAAATTCTAAATGATAAACAGTTTTTGAATCATTGTGAACATGATTTTATTCATGGCAAAACAACCCCCTAACTGCCGAGGGTTTGGAAAATTTCTAAATATTAAACACTTTTTGAAACTCTGTGAAGTGTTTTTTTATGGCAAAATAACCCTCAAAATGCTGAAGACTAGGAACATTTCTGAATAGTTAACACCTCTAGAAGCTCTCTGAAGGTTTTTTTTTTATAATAACACATCCTCATCATTTGTATTTGTATCTTAATTTTGATATTGTATTAACCATAAATAAAGCCATATATATTTTGTTCATAAAATTTCGCGGGAGGTTTGAACCCCCAAACACTCCTCTGGGTAAGGCCTTGATTAGGGACATGTTTTCGCATAAGAACATTAAAAGAAAAAGTTAAATCTTCCCCTAACCCCCCAGCTCCAACCACCAAATGTAGCAGACGATAAACTTGAGCGTCACGATTTTGACCTTGGCAATACGTTTGTTTATGTCCATCCAGTTTAAAATAAAGATCACTGTAATGAATTGATAGCTCGAAAACATATTTTTTCTGGAATGTGTATAATTTATAAAAGAAAAGAAAAAACATTCCATGTTTGTGTCATCCATATTAAAAATAGCTTATTTACGTTATATTATGAAAGATTAAAAAACTATCAGTAATAAATAGATTTGTTTTAGGCTGCATTGAGGCTATTTATAAAAAAAAGTTTAAATAACAATGGCAATCTGCACAAACTAAAGCCTAACTTGATGCTTTCTATTTCTTAAAGTATACTATATATAACTTACAGTTGGGGTGGACAATTACAAATATTAATCTACTGCCATGTGCTTGGTACTTTCAATCTTCACATTTATACATCTTTTCAAATGCACCAAAATCTAAACTATCTTATTTGAATTTTTTAATACATCCAGCACAATTTATTGCCACATCCGGCAAGATTTTTAGTCCCATTTATGGCACAAGCTAATCTCTCACTTGGTAATCTCTAAAATGGAGCAATAGTTTTATAGCTAGTAGCGAATATAGGGCAAAGGTGTATGGAAACCTACTTTAATTTTCAGTGTTTCATAATTTTTAACTGAGCCGCATCAAACATAATATTTCGTAATTTTGTGTGTGTGTGTGTGTGTATTAATTCTAATGTTTGGCCTGGCTAAAATAAATGATAAAAATACACAATGGGGCCGTTAAATGTAGGTATCCCCTGTTATACGCAATCTCACTTTATGCGTTTTCACTATAACGCAATTCAAACAATTTCAATTTCCTTTATTATAGAGCTGGCCAACAGTCGTAAGACCTATAACAGGCCAGCACTGAAAAGTACACACGTACATACCTTATAATACAAATATATACACAAGAAAAAATGATAGACAAAAAATGGCTAAATAATGTTATATACTGATGAATAGTTACGAGATAAAAAGAAGTTATTAATAATAAGAATATAAAAGTAACATTAAAAACAAATAACTAAATAGTAATCAGTAACATAATGCAAAAAATATAGCAGAATATTGTAAGTTTAAATAATATAGGCAGAACCTCTACATGATAAATTATTGATATGGGACATCCTTAAATAACTCTCTGAGTTTAGCTTTCCTTTTATGATAAAAGTCAAACTCGACAAATATAGAATTGGCGCTATGGATACAACGACCTATAGGGCTCGTCTTATAAGAGCTATCGAGGAAAAATAATTTAGGATTACGAGAAGCCCGAGAAGGGATATGAACGCCTACATGATCAAGGGCAAATTTGCAATAAATATTGTTATTGAAAATATTAAAAACAAAAAGGGCATCACAATAAAGTCTACGCGAGAAGAGAGTTTGGAGCCCTAAGAGGTTTCGAATTCTGTCATAATCATAATAAATCCGGTTACTAAAGAATCTATCATAGCATGCAGCAACAAATTTTCTTTGAATGTTTTCTAACCTAAGAGAGTCAGTTAAGGTAATGGAATTCCAAGCAACAGAGGCATATTCTAACTTAGATCTAACCAGGGCGTAATACAAACATAAAAAACAGTCAACTTTCTTAAATGATATAGTAATAAATTTAATAAGCCCAAGTAATTTCAATGACTGGGAAATGACATGGTCAACATGATAGTGGAAATAAAGTTTGTTATCCAGGAGGACACCAAGATCATTAATACAAAGTGTACGAACTATGTTATCACTGCCCAATTTATAAGTAAAAAAGAAAGGATTAGTTTTCCTAGTAAAAGATATAGATTTGGTCTTAGATTTATTGATAGACATTCCATTTTCCAAAGACCATTGTAAAATACCATTTACATCATTTTGTAAATCTATACAATCTGCTATTGATTTGATAGTTTTAAATAATTTTACATCATCAGCAAAGAGTAAATAACTAGACGAGTTCAAATATTTACCAATGTCATCAATAAACACATTAAAGAGAAGAGGACCTAAATTAGAACCCTGAGGTATGCCACAGGGTGCTAAAAATGTATTTGAGGTATGTGAATCAATTTTAATAATGAATGATCTTTCATGCAAATAACTGCTAAACCAATTTACATAAGAGTGAGAGAGTCCAAAATTACCAAGCTTAGAGAGAATAATATTATGCTGACATAAATCAAATGCCTTACTTTGGTCAAAATAAATAGCATCAACCTGACCTTGGGCAGAGACTTGAGGGGCAACATGCCCAAGAAATTCTACTAAATTCGTGACAGTAGATTTATAAAATAACAAATATAACGCTTGGTCGACTGTAATGGCGCAGTCACCCTGTGTGGTAGTGGCGTGACCTTGTTCACGCACATTTTAGTGGGGACGATGAACTTTACTGTACATTTTGGTTTGGGGGAAGGGGGTATTGACAACATTGGAGATTCAGGGGCAGAAGTTAAACAGTCCGGTATGTATGGAGTTTGGATAAATATTTGGCCTGAATTTTCTGATTCTCATGCTCGATTTTGATCCTGAACACGAGCTTTCCAATTCAAGACATGACATAGTTGACATAGCAAGATCTGTTGGATTTTAAGACATAAACCAGGCAAATGTGAATGAATTGCTCCAATTCCGCTCAACAGAACTCACCAATGAAGATCTTCTAAAAATGGAGAATGGCATGAAGAATGAAGAGGAAGAGCCTTACTTTGTTGATGCAATCAAATAACGTTCAACAAAACAATTTGCTGATTTATTTAAGCACATTGACAATGCAGTTATAATCACTGGAGAGAAAGACCCTAACATGGATAGAAGTACCAAAGTTGCCAGAAAGATTCAGAGTTCTTTGGCTTGCTACAAAGAACTCTATAGAGAGAGGAAGAATGCTGTCCTTCAGCTGAGTCTTGACCATTTCATAAAAAAAAATTGAAAATTGTTTGTCTAACGTCCCAGGGCCTTCATGACAGCAAGACTTACCGTCCAAAGGCCTTCAAGAGAGCAAAAGCTTACTGTCCAAGGGCTGTCAGAAGAGCACGAGTCTACCGTCCAGGGGCCTTCAAGAGAGCAAGAGCCTACCGTCCAAGGGCCTTCAAGAGAGCAAGAGCATACCGTCCAGGAGCTTTCAACAGAGCAAGAGCCCACTGTTTGAGGGCCATAAAGATATCAAGACCATACCGTCCAAGGATCTTCACGAGATAAACAGCGTACCGTTCAAGGGCCTTCAAGAGAGAAAGAGCCTATCGTCCAAGGGCTGTCAAGAGAACAAGAGACCACCATCCAAAGACCTTTAATACATCAAGAGCCTACCATACCAGGGCCATCAAGAGAGCAAGAGGCTACCATCCCAGGGCCTTCAAGAGATCATAAGCCTATCGTCCAAGGGCCATCAAGAGAGCAAGATCCTACCATCCCAGCGCAGTCAAGAGATTAAGAGCCTATCGTCCCAGGACCATCAAGAGAGCAAGAGCCTAACATCCCAGGGCAATAAAGAGAAAAAGAGCCTTCAAGAAAGTAAGAGAGTGATAATCCAGATTTGCCAGATCCAGTTAATTTATCATACGATTGAAGATTAACAGTAAGTATACCTGCGTAATTGTATTAGATGAATTAATTAAAAATAGCATTTGTTTACATATATCAGGGGATTTAAGATTGACAATAGGTGTGAGCTAATTATAGTATTGTACTAGTTAGATAAATTAATAAAAATTGCATTCAGTTATAAGTTTTAGGTTTTTTTTTACTTTTCTCTAATTCACCTATGTTAAAATCAATTTCCTTTACGTGTTTTCGTTTTGTGCGAGTATTTCTCAGAACAAATCACCCTTGTAGTGAGAAAGACAGCTGTATCAAGGCCGTAGCTAGCGAATAATTTCAGGGGGGGTTGACCGGGCACATCCCCCAATTGCTGGAAGCTAGAAACAATTCTAAATGATAAAAAGTTCTATAACCATTCTGAAGTGGATTTTTTCATGGTAAAATAACCCCTTAACTGCTGAAGGCTTGAACATTTTCTAGATATTAAACCCTTTTTGAAGCTCTTTGAAGTGTTTTTTTATGGTAAAATAACCCCCAAAATTCTAAAGGCTATGAAAATTTCTATATATTTTACACCTCTAGAAGCTCTTTGAAGTGATTTTTTTAATGATAACACAGCCCCCGGTGAAAAAAAAATCTTTTATATAATAAAGAAAAAATTATTCTATGATAATAAAAAAAATTATGTATTATTATTGTTATTATTATTATTATTATTGTTATTATTATTAGCACCACGTCTTACTACCCGTTCGGGTTATACACACTTACGCTAATGTGTAATGGTAGGGTGATTGTGAGATGAAATGGAGGACCTACAGTTTAACGTGGAATCCGAACTATGGTGGAGGCCTGGCTTTCCCCACTATGTATTATAATTCAGACAACTTCACTTCTTCCATTTGTATTCGAAACCTATCATCTGGCTCTGAAATAGTCTAGTTCATTTGCACGGCGACTCTATGATCTCGGGACCACTGGGGAGGGGCTTTGGATAGTTACAACCTTAAAGTACCTGATAACTTTGACCCTTAGGCCAACAATCACAATGTCCATCCTTTAGTTTATCATCTCAACAATAAAAAAAATACAAACAACATATTCAACAATGCAAGTATATATATTACCGTGAGTTGTATCATGTATGAGGGTAAACATTTAATAAAGAAAAAAAAATGTTTCACTTGCTTGTATTATATTTTCATTGCAATTACCTACTACCCTCCTGTGAAACTCCATTTACACTCTAAGATTAACGTAATCCTACAAGTTTACAGGAAGCAAAATAGATTAAATCTATGAGAATATTTCACTTGACCAGAAGTAGATTATTTCGAATAAAAAAAAAGTAGATTTATATTGTTTAAATTTGATTATAAAATCCGATCATTTTTTAACAAAAATAAAATATGTTATAATTTAAACAATGAAAGGTATAAATAAATGTTATATGATGTACAATTAGGTTTCAGTAATAAAAAAAATCGTATTTATATTATGTTTCCATGAAGGACAAAAGGCCAGAAAATTAGGATGTTCAAAAATCAAATACTATCATAATTATTTTGAAGTATAATGTTCTTGATTGAAGAATAGATTGAGCTGATTTTTTTGTGTATTCATTTAAAATATGCTGGCTCACCGAGTGTTGTTGATTCTGGTAGATATAATTGTTTATTAAATTTGATGTTACAAGAATTTAAAAAAAATAGCTTCTCGAGAAAATACCTTGAATAGTTCGTGAGATTTTGCTTGGAGTGGATTTACATAAATTAGTAATTGGTAACTCCCAACTTCATTTCTATAGATTCCTCACACTTCAGATTCATGTTTAAAATCATTTCCTGAGGTGCAACACAATCCTCACACGTAATTTATTCAATTTCCAACTCCATGGACATGAAACACACCATTGTCACTCAAGATCTTAGGTTATCAAGCCTCGTATCTCTCTTTCAATTGTTCGGGCTACTTCCGTCATTTGAAAACGTTCGAATTCTTTCAAGAATAAATCTTCCAAAACAAAAAGGAATCCAATATAGGGGTATAATTCTTGAATCGCGCGCTTAGGCAATTAAGAAGCAAGAAAACAATCATATCATCATTAGAGTAACCTCGATGCGTTTCTGCGTTCCTAGAAGAGTACTCGCTAGCCGTTCCGTCTTATGGCGGTGGTAATATCCAAACCAGCAGGGAAAAAAAACAAGTTTGACCGCCATTTTGAAGGTGTACTGGCTTTTGTTTTGTTAACTTCAGAGCTCAACATGATGATAATATTGGTCTGCAACTTAATTTTATTTATTTATTCATGTGTTATTTTATATTTATCTTTTAATTTTTTATCAGCTATTTTTCTTTGATGCTTCATCAAATTCTAGCTGGTTATCAAAATATTACGCAACAAAATAAATAAACTTGTTCATTTTTAAATTTTGGTGCTATTAATATTATATCGATATGAATTTATATATATATTTAGCACCACATCTTGCCACCTGTTAAGGTTATGCACATATATACTAATTAGGGTAATGAGTTAAGGACGAGGAAAAATGAAATGAGTAAGTGTACCCGCATTTGAGTGGAGAGAGAGTGAAAAACCACCCTCTATACACCCTACTGGGATTCTAACTCAACCCAAATCTTCCTGTCAGCGACATTCTAGTTTATAGCGAGAGTGATGCCTGAGACCATGCGGCCACCGAAGCAGATTTTTTTTCATAATGTTTCAAGTTTGCTTATTTTTAATAATTTTTGAATAAAAAACAAAAGCTATGAATGTTATTAAAAATTATATAATAACTATATTATAATACATATAATTTTTTCATACAAAATTATATAATATGATTACAATTATATCATAAAAATATTTATTATAAATATATATATTATATATATATATACAATATAGGTATATATATATTATATTAATTAATTCTGTAATAATATATTTAATAATAGCTAATGTTTAAGTAATATAAATTGTCACTTTATATTGCCAAAACGTTAGTTTTTAAGGTCTCTTAAATTTGAATTCCCGCCAAAGCTTACGATTTTTTATTAGAATTTACTAAGAGTTGTACAATTTTACATAACTTTCCTCTTAATTTTTGTGATGTTACAGCTATTCTTATTTCATAAATGGTTGATTTATAATTTATTTAATAGTACAAATGGACTAGATTAATTTTTAAAATTCCACTTTCTTCATAAGATTACATTGTAGACTCTGACGCCATTCCCCCACAATGGCATACCGCGAGTACTCATTATATCTAGGTTATTCTAATCATCATGTGCTAGAGGCTCATTCTGGTAGCGTAGCTTGCAACTTTCTGACAATTAGTTCAAATTTTAACCACTGAAGACTACGACACAGCGATAGTTTGTATTCATTGCCAAATAATAAAATGTTCGCATTTTGATATCTGGTAAAATGAATTTTATTTTTTTATACACAGGTAAGACCAAAATATATGTATATTTTAAAATTCTAATCATCTTGTTGAGTTTTTACCATGTTAAAGAAAGCTCAAAGTTATTTTATTTGGGAAGTGAAAATAAATAAATTCAACGTTGGCACAACTGTACGTAGGGACATCAACAGAATAAGAGTAAATAATAGATGTTTTGTTATTCTAATTGATTGTAAATATGGTTTATAATTAAAGGGGAAGGTTTTCTTTGTCACACCCCTAATTTGTATTTGTATCTTAATTTTGATATTGTTATATTTCATTCATAAAATTTGGCGGGGTGTTTGAACTCCCAAAAACCCCCTGGCTACGGCCTTGAGCTGTATTACATTTTCCTGTGTGTTTTTTATCTCAAATATTCTATCCCCTATAAAACCACATGATTATTTTTAACCCCCCTCCCCCCTCAAATAAAAACGTTCCTGCTCCACTGCACACAAATTATGTTACACTCCCTCTAAGATTTAACCTCCCGTATCCTTAACACATTTGTGTTGTTAATTAGTACATAGGTGCATAACCAAAACAAGTAGTAAGACTTGTCTAACTAGTCAGAATCTTCGTCTCCATCTTTTTCTCTTGGTTTGATCCACGGCATTCAGTTGGTTAGGTAGAGCCACTCAGATTCATCTCGTTTTTATTTAATAATGGTCGGGGTGGAGAGATTTTTCATTATAACAAGAAGTTATACTATGTAGAGGTTGAATTAAATGCTGCATTGTTAGTCAGCAGACATTACAAGAATAATGTTCCACTTTCCATCTTTCGCAATCATATTAAACTTTAGCCACTTCATATTCTGTGTTAAAAAATATTAATTTAAACTTAAACTTTATGACACAGTTGCGATATATAAGCTATGGTAATTCAGCCACAAGGGGCACCCATACACCATGGTGATCTCGCTTTCCTTGCACCCATCTCTAACGCCCTAAACGAAAGTAACTGCGATTAGTGAAGTCTCCCCCCTAGCACGTATATCTAGTTCACATGCTAACCGGGAAGTGTAGCACGTCTAACGCTTCCCTTCTCAATATATCAAAAACAGACACCAAGAACTAATATTCTGATTGGTTAGCTGTTCCTGCCAAACCTCCCCTTTCCACTGTAAGGCCGCTCGTTCAAGCCACACGCCCCATGTGGAAAATTCAAATCTGACCAGAGCTGAGCCAGATATACCCAGAACCGGGGCCGATCTGTGGCAAATTTGGCATTTCCAGATCTAACCAATTACAATTCTGGGCCAGATCTGGCATTTTTCCACATTGGGTGCATCTCACAGCTTCCGGGTATAAAAAAACGCGGTGCTTAGCAGTGAAAGGTAAAAATAATAACTTTACATGATTATCTAATACCAACAAAGACTTTCCAAGAATGAAACACTACTAGATTTAAAATTCAAAGTGTTGAATATTGCATTATTCGCTATGGTCACTTAAAAACACTGTTCGTTGTTAGGTACCGTTTACTGGTTATTTCCCCCCTATTTCCCCTCTCTCTACTCTGCGTACCTTTATATTTCTCGGAATCTGCCACCCCCTAACCTCTTCCACTGTCCAAAAGTCCACCCTGTTACACCTTTCGTGTGGGAATCTACAAACAGTGTGGGTGCGTTGAACACAATTCTCAGTCACACGTCGGTGATACACTCTCGTTCTCCTTCCTAAGAAGAACTTATCAAATCTTCTGTGTTAATGATTTAGTGCGTGACTATGTTGTATATAATTGTAGCATCGGATGGTTTACGAAAGACACTAAACAACCATAAATAGACAAGACTTACCCCGTTTGCTGGTTAACTGGGGCTGCGTGGAAGAACAACACAAAATCACCTAACGCACCTTCACGGAACCGGGAAAATAGTACACTGTTAGCGAAGACTGGGGTGCAAGTTCAGCGAACGCCTTAAGTTGAGTTGACTTGCGCAGTGAAGAGATCCCCTCTAAGAAGATTCCCGAACGTCAACGGGCCTTCCCGAAGCTAAATCGGCATGCGCTATCTTTTGTTCCTTTGTATTCTCGAACGTTATTCCCCCCTTGTATTTCCCATCGTCCCCTCTTCTGTGCTTTATGGTATATATTCTGGCGCCTGTGCCTACGAACTTTACAATTGGACCTGAGTCGTATCAGGGATAGGATAAGCTCCGGCTTTCATCAACGTAAAATGTAAGAACTAAATTCACTCTCGGTAAAGTTAACTTCTCTCGTTTTTTGTTTTTTTTGCAAAACTTTTCAAAATTCCATTTTGGCCTATTATTCAAATACTTATAAAACAAATCTGACAGTTTGGATTTTACTTAATTGTTCTTTCAACATACTAGTTCTTATAGGCACATATTTTATGATTGAACTTAGATTTTTCTGGTTGTTATTATACAACGTGCCAGTTGTAATGGGCGAATGTTTAGTGTTTGAATATGGAATATCTTGTTATTTGCTACTAAGAAAGGTGCCCTGGCAAATAGATTTAGGATTAACTACGTTATGGTATATTTTCTGTTATGATGCCCTCTGGCTATGTAAATAATTTTTTAATGAGTCTCATTTACATTTATACGTTTTATCAAGACCCTATGTTAACATTTAATTAATCTGATGAATATTTAACCTCAGACACTATAATATTGGCTTAAATTCATGGTTGCTTATGAATTTCATCTATATTTTCATACATCTTCACAACAACAATGTAAACATTGAATCGAACTGTTAAATATCTAATTGAGCGATAGCTAATAAATATCGACTTATATGACTTATGCTACTTTTTATTAGATATGCCCCTCCATACCCAAGGTATTTAATGTGATATTTTTCTATTTTTTATTATGAACTAATAGGCAGGTTGCAGTCTCCTACTGCTTTATTGAGGTAGACGGCTCCTTTTGATAAACTCAGCAACAGGTGTGAGAGTTGCGAGCATCGGTGTTGGAATGTTTTGAGTAAAACATTCAAAGCCTTGAACTCCATAGCATTCGCTCCTATCGTACCCTTTTTTTTTATTACCTTTTTGTATTGTTTGAGCATCCTCTCCTTTAGGATGCTACATAATGTGTTAATAAATGTTCAATCTGTATGTTATATTTTATATGTACTCTAAAAATGCTAGTGTTTGGGGGAGTTCCTCTCGTGAATTAATTACTAAGAAGATAATACTTGGAGATGAGACCATCGCACTCAGATTGTATTGGATATCCAGCCAAAGACATCACTCAAAGGTAGGCTCCACAAAATACATTTTTTTTATACTAACGTTCATATCCCACCTCTGTTTTAGTGTGACTAAAACTGGTCCTCCGGAACTAAATTACATTTTAATTTAATTTTAAGGTTTATTAAACAGATCGCTCAGACACAAAGGCCTAAAACCTAAGTTAACGAATTGAAATTTATAACATTTATTTCCTACGACTTTGATTAGGATTTGGGCTACTTATTATTAATATGAAATCGCACTTTTTCTTATAACCAAAAATTTGAACTGGATAATTTAGTTATATTAAATACAGATTAAATTAGTCCTAGAGTAGAATAATACAGTAAAGCGCCTTATGCATGCAGAGTTTGTAGAAAAGCTTTTACACGTGTCAAAACTTACAAAACCAATTGAAAATAACTTTAAACATATTAACAAACTAACTGTTAGATTTCTATTAAAAATAATCTTTATGAAAGTGTAACCTCGGTACAACTAAAAAATCGTAGCTATTTAGTGTTGGGGTTTAAATTTCAATAACCGTGATTATAATTTAGACTTCAATACTAGCGCTATCAAACAGATCGGGGCTTATTAGAAAGTTTTTTTGGTTGTGGTTTTAGGCATATTTTATGATGAAGGTAAACTTTAAACCTAACATGTGCTGCTCTCTATACTGGATTTGTTCTAAAAATTGTGTAGTGATTGAATGACATATAGTAGTTTCAAAATGGTAAAATTAAATATGTATTTTAATATAACAGATCATACGTTTTTAAGTATTTTGCTTTATATGCGTGAAAAAATTAATTTGTATAACGTTAGCTACACCTTTTATAATTCAGCGTATTTTGGTTAATTTATGTGGGTTGGGTCATCATGTAGTGTCCTATCGTGTTTCTTTGTTTTAATTAATATGTACTTTTTTTTAGTAATACATCTGGAGATTACTTTATCATTGTCAATATTTTATTTTATTCTTGATAGCTCGAAAAATTATCTTTTCTAGAATGTGTATAATTTATAAAATAAAAGAAAAAACATTCCATGTTTGTCATCCATATTACAAATATCTTAGTTACATTATATTATGAAAGATTAAAAAAACTATCATTAATAAATAGATTTGTTTTAGGCTGCATTGAGGCTATTTATAAAAAAACGTTTAAATAACAATGGCAATCTGCACAAATTATAGCCTAACTTGATGCTTTCTATTTCTTAAAGTATACTAGATATAATTTACAGTTGGGGTGGACAGCTACAAATATTAATCTACTGCCATGTGCTTGGTACTTTCAATCTTCACATTTATACTTCTTTTCAAATGCACCCAAATTTAACCTATCTTAGCTTGATTTTTTTTTAACACATCCGGCAAGATTTTTGGTCCCATTGATGGCACAAGCTAATCTCTCACTTGGTAATCTATTAAAATGGAGCAAAATTTAACTTTTGATGTATGAACGAATATTACAAACACATTCTTTTTTGAATGTAATTTTTATAAAATATTCTTCAATATGATTAGGTTAGCTTAATTTTATATCTTGAAACATTGTAAGAAAACATGGTTTATAACTTTTAATAAGAAGTAGAATTAGGTATATGTTGTTAGCGGCACACCTTGCATCCAAAAACATAAGAATGAAAAAGACTATTTCTGTATGTGGATCTCAACTAAAAAAAAGTTTGATTTTTTTTATGTAGGTTAAGTATAATTTTAATTAAATTGGCTTGTTTCAATCATACAAGTTGTAGAGTGTTAAAATTCTTAAGCACACTTATTTTAAGTATGGTATACCCTATTTGCTAGCTCAATGAAAAAAAAAATTTGCCATACTAGATATTATGCTAAACACATTTCTACATTTCACAACCAGTGCTTAGCCTGACTTTGTACTACATCTTCATATTGATAATAACAAATTATGCTTTATGTAGTATCCTTTGGGTTACATAAAATAAATAAATCTTAGTGATTTTCTTTTAGGCTCCAAGGAAAAATTATACCTAAATTCTACTAGGTACCATTATAAGTTTAAAAACAACTCTCAAAGTGATAAAACTGACAAAAGTGCTTTCTGTATGGACACATAATCTTTCACTTCCCTAATAAGACTAATCACATTTTACGGATAGTTTAACCTATTTCAGTTGTTATCACTACTTTAAGATTCTCGCCCATATTTCCCTACTCCAGGAGTACCACTATCAACTACGAGGAAAAGCTATTCTCAACAAGTTGACAGTGGAGGGAGAGTGGAAAAAACCACTCTCATTACACGACTGGGATTCAAACTCCAATCTTCCCCATCATCAGCAATCCAGTCTTTTGCGAGAGGGACTCAGACCATGTGGCCACCGAAGCAGGTGATTCAGAATTTGTTTTAATTGAAGCACACAGAGATGAAGAGACTCACTCTGTGAAAGTGAAGGTCTTTCTCCAGTTAGGAATAGGTCCTAGCTTCCATCTAGATCATCAGCAGCATCAACAACTGTTTCCAGCCTGTGGCCGGGTCAGTTTATTAAAATGACTCCATCTTCCTCTATCCTTCCACCACTCTTCCTTCACTAATTTCTCCCATTCTTCTCCTCCTTGAATACTTTCTGTCATCTGCTCCTCCCATATCTTTCTTGGCCTCCCCTGCGGTCTTTTTCTCGCATACTTCATTTCCAACATTTTCTTTGGCATCCTCTCCTCCATCCTTATTAAATGACCATACCATCTCAGTCTTGCTTCCTCTACTATTTCATGTACTACCTGTACCTCCCTCTTTCCTGGATAAATTCAATCCTAATATTGTTTCTCCTCGTGACAGCTAACATGCTCCTCACAAACTACATTCCCATGGCTTCCACTTTCCTAGTCTCTCTTACATTCATTCTTCATGTTTCTGCTGGTGACCTGGCGGTCTAGGGGTAAGGTGTCAGACTTCTGTGCTGGCGGCCGGGGTTCAATCCTCGGTCCCGGCAAAGATTTATCTGATCACCAAACCCTTCCTTCACCTCTGACAAGACATCTTGTGAATGTGGGGAATGCCAGGCCTCCACCGTGGTTCAGATTCCACGTTAAACTGTAGGTCCTCCATTTCATCTCACAATCACCCTACCATTACACATTAGCGTAAGTGTGTATAACCCGAACGGGTAGTAAGACGCGGTGCTAATAATAATAATAATTCATGTTTCTGCTGCATATTTGACAATAGGTAAAAAGTACGAGCTGTACAATACTTCCTTACACTTCAAGGGCACTTCTCTTTTCCATAGCACCTAGAGAACAACTCTCCCTGCTGTCCTCTTCTCATTAAATCCTCTTTACTTCCATCTTTCTCTTCAATCACACTTCCAAGATATTTTAAGTTCTGTACTTTTCTCAGCTCTACTTCATACAATCTTCTAGATGATAGGCCTAATTGATATCAAAATATTTTTATTTTAGACCCAGGTGTGAAATGTGTAAATACTTCATAGGCCCTCTGGAGTGCTATTATTTATAGCAGTTACTATGAAATGATGCAAGATATACTACCATAAATATCTCTTTGCATCAAGCAATACATTTCAAGTTGCAGCTTCATATTTCTTGAATAAACATGCCTATTAATGTAGGTATAGAGAAAAATAGGGCTTGATTCTAAGGATCAGGAAGTATTGATGCAACCATAAGGTAATACAATGAGAAACCTATCAAATTGTTATTTTTGTTTCAGTCTGTAGCAGAATTTTTGAAAGGTTTACCTTCATATGATGAAAATAATTTTGCTCGTTTCCATACGGATAGTGGCAGTAGGACATGTGTTAAACGTCCTTCTGTCTACTTACCTACTAAGGAATATCCTTCTGAACAAAGTAAGTCTAGTTAGTTACTCATGCATACCTCTCCTTGGGTCCTGTGAGAATTTGTGTTTGAATCTTGACAAGGTTAAGTTTTGGCTTGCAGGCTGGTTTATTATTACTTTGAAGTTGTTTTGTTTGACCTTGAATTGAGTTACGCTAAGTCGATAATGAATGTCCTCTTTTGTTTGATACTGAAGGATAAAGTTAAAGTATTCTCGGCAGTAATGACACTTTTGTGGTGCGTGTAAAGTGCCAATAAATAAGAATATTTCACCTTTTCCTATTTACCTTTCTTTACATATCATAGTTAAACTTTTGTACCGATAATATAGTTATGATCTAATTGTATACTTTATTTAATTCCAGTTATAGTTACTGAAAAAGCTAATATCCTTTTAAGATATCTTCACCAGCAATGGGATAAGAAAGTAAGTACTGCACCAAGTCATCTCTAATGACTAGGAAGTTTGATTTATTTTTAAATGAGCTTAACTTAGCAAAATGCTGGCTAAAAGCTTAGCTTCGTAGGTGTATTGTTTCGAGTTAATATTGGATATAATACTATAGTTTATGTATAGAGAATATTTAAATTTTGGTTATTGTTATTTTTAAGTTAATATAATGTTCATTCACAGCATTCTCAGAAGAAACGGGACCACATGAACCTAGAAACAACGGAAGAGACTGGCTCTAGGAAAAGGCCCCGCTTGGACCAACCATCTGAGGGCAACTCTCCATAAAATAATTATTTTCTTTGTTTAATATAAATTTACTTCCTGTGTTTCATATCATCTTGCTGCAAGGAACGTCATGCGTGTTTAAAAGGGGGGAGGAGAGCAGATATTATAATTTAATTTTTTCTACTTGATATTTTATTCGCAAATTAATATGAAGTTCATCTCATCTACTCCCTGGCTAAAATT
The DNA here is from genome assembly GCA_902151425.1 of Timema shepardi. Classification (NCBI taxonomy): domain Eukaryota; kingdom Metazoa; phylum Arthropoda; class Insecta; order Phasmatodea; family Timematidae; genus Timema; species Timema shepardi. The sequence goes on from CABFVX010005746.1 coordinate 42,344, forward strand.
CTCATTTAAGTGCTGCAAGTATTATAAGATCATACTTTTAGTTTTCTTATATTACTTCTCTCGTTGTGATTAGTTCCAGCAGGACATTCGGTGATCGACCAATGGTTGAATTCTGTAACTATAGTATTTTGTATCTGATAATTTTACGCTATTGTTTTACACTCTCTGTTTATGTTAAATTTTGTACAGTCTTTCTAATGTCCATGCCTGCTGTTTAATAATTTGCTCAAGGCTGGAGATAAGTAAATTTGAATTCCAAAGAGTAAAATTAACTTTTTTTCTGGAATATAAACTATGAATGTTTGAGTTGTTTACTTAAAATTATTCCTTTAAATAAAATAACCTTACTCAAACTTTGTTTCCTGTTACTGTCTTGTGTAGCCTATTTACCTATGAAACTTGAATTAAAGAAGCTCAAACCTACTTGTTAATATAGTTATTTTGCATCTCTTTACTTTTTCTTTTTTAACCTACCCACAGGTAATATCTAAATGTATTATAATGCTCATGGGTTCACACCCAGCTTGGTTCAAATGATTTTTCTTGAGTGATTAAAACTTCGGAGGGAAAGTAAAGCTGTCGGTCCCATGCTTATTGTGGCATGTAAAAGATACCTGGAGGGTATGTGAAGAAACCTTTCCTGGAAAAATTGGTAGGCCCTTTTGCTCTTGCTCATAGAAATTATTGTGTGCTGGTATAATCATTCGGTTCAGAAAGTGCTCGTTAAATACTTGAAATAAACTAAATTTTAGCTTACTTCCAAAACCTAGTAATGCTGATTTTTTTTTCATGTAACCAGATTATGGTCTTAATAAAGGAATAATATTTGGTAAAACCAAAATTACACATGTTTTGTTGTTGCTCAGAACTAATTTTTTAAAGAAAATCCTACCATCAAATTGTGATACAATAAATTAAGGTTCTATTCTAATAATAGGCAAAGTTAAAAACAATGGGTTTGATTTATTTTAATTGGTCGTTGGTAGTCTTTCAATATATACACCATACACACTAACAGATGTCTGCATAGGGTGAACTTCTTTTATGTCTTTTACTTTTAAGATGAAATTCAAGCGATACAAAATTTTTCTATTTAATATATAGGTATTTTCTTTAGATACGACAGGCCTAGTCATCTGGTAGTGGAAAAATATGACGAATAAATACTGACCCGGGCCATGAACTGGAAACGGTAATATTATTATTATTAGCACCGCGTCTTACTACCTGTTTGAGTTGTACACACTTATGCTAATGTGTAATGATAGGGTGATTGTGGGATTAAATGGAGGACCTACAGTTTAAAGTGGAATCCGAACCATGGTGGAGACCTGGCATGAAACAGTAATGGATGTAAAGTCTTTTTCTTTCAAAGAATGTAAAACTTATATGTAGGTTGCAACAAAAATGTGTACAGTTGAACTCGTTTTATTGATGCAAATTTGTGTAAGTGGACTTGTGAAGTAGATCACACTCTTGAACTACCTTGCAGCATAGTGTTGAGGGTGTGCTTGGATAAAAGAATGCATCACTATATATACCGCTCTGCTGTGTGCGAGTGCTGACTACTACCACCACCACCACTACCACTACTCCTCTCCACAAGTGCAACTAAGCTAAACTATATTTTTTCATGCTTTAGGAGCAATAGTTATGAATTGATTGACACATTTATTTGAATAAAAATTCACATTACTAAAGAAGCTTCCCATGAAGTAAATATTTATTGGTGAAATTTACCACAGTAGTTTGTTATTAATTAATATACTTGAGCCATTTATGGAGTCAGGCAGTAGTAAAATAGAGGAGTCTGAGTCTAAGGCTTGGCATAGACTCCACAGCCCTAATACAAACTATGAACAAATTTGTCTTTCGTATGGTATCTTTTACTACAGTAACTTCAAGAACTTCTTACACACAGCATAGGGTTTTAATATGCTCAATGTAGTATGAGTTAATTTTTTAAATACATACTAGGAAAATCAAATTTTTATATTCAAGTAGATACAAAAAAATACCTTATATGTGTAAATTGGTTAACCAGTTTGTTTCAAAAGTCAATATTTATAGAAAATAAAGAGATGGGAAAACAACCCGGCAGATAGGAATTCATGGTCACCATTAGCAAACTGGTTGTAACACTTTGGCTTAGCCAACATACTCAAACCTACTTCGGTGGTTGAATGGTCCAAGGCGTCACACAATAGGCTGATATGTCAATGACTGGGATTTGACTCTCGATTGGGCGTACCGAGTAGTGGCTTTTTCTAAATATTTTCCAATTTCCCTCCATGCAAATGTGGATATACTTCATCTAAATTCAACCTTCATTTTCAATTCGAATAAGTAGAAAGATGCAGTGATATAAATAACAAACATAATCTAACCGCTAACCCAGCGGTTTCCAACCGATGTGCCGCGAAATTTTTTGAGGTTTTAATATAACAAACCATCTTGTGATAAATCTACCACTAGTTCCAGTTTTAAGCCTCCTACAGTATTTTAACAATGTAATGATGGCTATTTAGTGGTCAGTTTCACTTGGAATGAAAATTGTGACCGACTAGTTTCCATCTGTATCTTTTGTGTAGACCGCTTGAGCAATGACACAACGATTCTGAGCAAAATTAAGCTGCATTTAGCCATTAAACATCTCAATGAGTCCCAAAAACCATCATTATTTTGGACATCTTTTAAAATCCCAGTACAAGGCATTAACTCAAATAGAAAAACAGGGTTTAAGTTTCAGATAATGCACCTGAGGCATCATAACTCGTATCATGGTGTCATAGTCTAGCGGATTACACTTGTGTTAGTTTGAATTTCCATTAGTGGGGAGATTGGGTTTTTATTCTGGTCAAGTGTGGTGAAGGTGGTGTTTCCTAAATGGTTTCCTATTCTTCCACATAACAAATGCATGTACATTTCCTAAAAAATTCTACCTTCCTCATCACTATTTTGTTAGCTTAATGTATGTCTATAACCTGAACAGTTAATAAGTGGCGGAAAAAACATGCTCCTTCATGCTTTAATCTGCACGATATCAACTCCACAGTATCAGGTTCATTTTTGTATATCCTAGTGGTGGCTGGAGAACAAAATACCACTTGGTGCACAAATCTCAGTAATATAAACTATAATATAGACACATTTGATTTAACTATGTTTTACATTTTATATGCTTATCATTTAACTTAGGCTTATTTTACATCAGTACATAATATTATAAGCTTATACTTTGCAACTCAACAAAATAATAATTCATTACCTTTAAGTATTACTAGCACAAAAACATTATGTACAAAAAAATGCAAGTGAAAATCCTTTTTTGTGTATAAATTAAATTATTGCAAAATATTAACTTGGATGTTTTTGTCTGTTTTAAATAAAAATTACATTCTTTCTTAAGACTATGCAAACCTCTCCATTTTTTAAATTTATTTTAACAAAATATTTTGCACATAATTTATTTTGTTGGAAAATAATACAAAGTAAAAAGGTTTATAAACTCACTAAACATTATTGACATAAACTCATGTTTGCACATAGTTCCTTTTGTGAGAACTTGGAAAGAATTACATGTTTAAATTATTATTTGTTGTTTGAAACATTTTCATAATTATAAAACAAATCAAGTTTGCCATGAAGTTGTTCACCACGAAACTTGTTAAAGGAATATTTTAGAATTGCTAGCTAGTTCAACAACATCTCTGTCTGTCAATGTGAATGCTCAGAAATGTGCAAAGAAAGTTGTGAGATAGGAAAAATCCATGCACTTTCTAGCATTACAAAGTTAATTTTAGCAAGACATTTACTAACATTTTTACTTTATTTCTACTACAATTATGAATCCAAGTCACATAGTTCAACCTCGACTGAATAAAGATGTGATGGCAAAGCCGCTATGCAAGTTAAAATAATAGGAAGCTAATATGCAATACATCCAATTTTTAACCCGGGAAGCTCTTGAAAACAATGACATTTTGAAAGTAGCTCCCTTACACAGAGAATTTGGTAAGCCATGCCTTAGACCATGCAATCACTGAAGAGGTTTGGCTGTATTTTAAATATGAACCTGTGTACCTACTTTTATCTGGCATGTAAGCCTTGTTCTTCTATTCCTTTCAACATTTATTGGATCCAGTTATTTTGTTCAATTTTTATCCTTTAGTAAATAGATAAATCCATTAAGCCTATTAAATGTGTTGAAATTATACTAATCATCAGAAAAGAAAGAAATTAATAATATGTACACCATGGAATCGCAAATGAATGAAATTACAGCAAATAAATTTTGCCAACCGAACAAATTAGATTGCAAAATAAATTTTTAAAACAAATTTATAGGCCACTAACTTTAACAAAACTATTTTTTGCATTAAATAGATGGTGAGTGAGGACAGGGGTCAATTGGAGGGAACTATGTAGGGTAGGCCTTGGCTCTGAAAGAGCAAAAGTTAGATAAACACTGGTTTAGAGCAAAATTGGGAAAAACATCTAGTACATACAACTGGTTATAATTTAAGCCCTGACATTCCTGTCATCACAAACTAGGCCAGATGTGAATTACACATAAATTTTGTCTACCTGCCGGTATGGGCTCAGGGCACTTCAAGGGTATTTTGTATTTACTGTTAATTTGACTACCTACCTCATTAATACAATCCAAACTGTAATTGAAGCTATGACCTAGGTAAAGTCGTTTTTACACCAGGGTATCTGCATATTTACTCCAATGGGTTAGGTAAGAGGAAGGTATAATTTAGAAGAACTATACTGAGAGGAGAGGAAGTGCGAAGGTATAATTTAGAAGATAAATGCTGTTAGGAGGGAAAGTGAAAAGGTATAATTTAGAAGAACTATACTGAGAGGAGAGGAAGTGTGAAGGTATAATTTAGAAGAAATATGCTGTGAGGAGGGGAAGTGTGA
>CABFVX010005747.1:7144-20627 GCA_902151425.1 Timema shepardi
TCTATCCAGTCCACCTCATTACACCCTATCTGTTATCTTGAGCTAGTTCTATCCAGTCCACCTCATTACACCCTATCTGTTATCTTGAGCTAGTTCTATCCAGTCCACCTCATTACATTCTATCTGTTATCTTGAGCTAGTTCTATCCAGTCCACCTCATTACATCCTATCCCTATCTTGAGCTAGTTCTATCCAGTCCACCTCATTACATCCTATCTCTATCTTGAGCTAGCTCTACCCAGTCCACCTCATTACAGCCTATCTCTATCTTGAGCTAGCTCTATCCAGTCCACCTCACTACACCCTATTTCTTTCAGGTCCACTCTAATGTTATTTTGGTGACTGGGTGGTCTAAGGGTAAGGTGTCGGACCTCTGTGCTGGGGGTCCGGGGTTCAATCCTTGGTCCCAGCACAGGTTTATCTGATTGCCAAACACTTCCTTCGCCTCTGACAAGGCGTGTAGTAATCACAACTTGTGAATGTGTGGAATGCCTGGCCTCCACCGTGGTTCGGATCCCACGTTAAACTGTAGGTCCTCCATTTCATCTCACGATCACCCTATCATTACACATTAGCGTAAGTGCATATAACCCAAATGGGTAGTAATACGTGGCGCTGCTAATAATAATAATAATAATAATAATAATAATAATAATGTTAGTTTCCCATCTGCATAGAAGATTTTTCTGAGAAAATAACTTTCTACTTACGCTATTCTACTTTTATCTTTTTTTGTGTGTGTTATCTTACTTCTTAGATAGAAACACTATGCTACCTGATGTAGCCTTACTATACCTAATCATATATTAAAATAGGCCTACTTCTTACCTATATGCCTCATATTTTAACGTCTTTATTTGTAACTAAAAAAACATAATTCAGAGGTTAAAGTGTATTAATTTTCACCGACAATGAGACTGTATCATAAATCTAATAATGGTGACGTGAACTAAGATGAAATGATAAAACAGAACAGATAGAAAGCCAAGGCATTGATGCGTGGGGAACACACATTTACGGTCACCCTGTGGCGCGGCGCCGGTTGGCGACACAAGGAAGGGTGTGAACGCTGTTTGCAAAGCTCCGGGATAGAGTTTCTTCACCACACTGTCACCAGAGTTCCGGTCGAGGATAGTAGAGATAGAACCACAGCGCCAGCAACGTGTCTTAAGCACGGTTATCACTATTTCACTAAGGTAGAGCACTAGGGATGTGTTATCGAAAGAAAATTATCGATATTAGACTCATTTAAAGTATTGGAAGAAAAGTATTGATACCGTACTATTATCGAAAGAAAAGTATCGATAACAGTAAGAATCGGTATTGAAATTTTAATCTGGATTTTTTTGTATCTTAGTAATAAACCCAACTTTTGCTTAGTAATCATGGACGTGCCTGATAGAGGGGACCTAGGGGGGGGGGGGNACACGTCACCCCCCCCTTCCCCCCAGTATTTAAGGAAAATTATTTTTAAATTCAATATAGTATATATTGATTCATTTGAATAGTATTGTATTAGTAAATTATTTTATTTGCAAACTCTTTAACTTTTTCAATTGATTGCAGCAATCTTGTAAATGCTAAGAATAAAATAGTGGTGTGTGTGTGGTTGTTTAATGTTTTGTGAATAAATTAGTTTATGTAATACATATGTCGTATTTGCTAATGTATTTGTTTGTAAAAGTGAACTTGATATAAATCAGCGTGATTTGAAAACTATTTTGAGTATGGATAGTTTCTTAATCAAAACAAAACGTGATTCACCAACTGAACTATAATCTACTAAAAAACACTGCTTTGGCGAGTCTGATGAAAAATCCATTCAAGTCAACTTAAATGTTAATAAAACAGGAAGTTTGATAAATCAATCACAAGTTTATAATTGTGAAATCAATAAATATCTAGCGCGGTTTCACCCAGCGTGGTACAAGGAGTTCATTTGGCTGCACATGGATGCCTCTACAAACAATGCAGATGGAGTTCTTTGTTTTTATTGTAATAGATATAATAAATTATGTCCTGATAACAATCTTGATAGGAAAATGGATCCAGCCTTAATAGAAATCGATTTAAAAAGTAGAAAAAGACATCGGACAAGTTTCGTTCACATGAAAAGTCAGATAGTAATTTAAAAGCAGCTTTAAGTTATAGACAGCCGAAAAACCCGACTAATGCCCAGTTAAATTTTCCTTTAGTTTCTGAACGTAAGATTTCTATGGAATGTTTTTTGAAAATTTCCACTTCAATCAAATATTTAGCCATTCAAGGCTTAGTTTTAAGAGAAAACTTGTTTCATCTTCTTAAACTACGTTCCGTTCTTGCAAATTGGTTGAATAAGGAACAAGAGGTATACATAGAAGAAAAAAATTCAAAATGATATTTTGCAAATAATGGACAATGAAATTGTGAGAAAACTTTAGGCTGGAATTCACTCTCCTAAATTTAATTTGCTTTCTTTGAATTGTGATGATACATGTGATATTAGTGGGACTGAACAGCTTAGCATATGTGTGCATAGGGTTGATGAAAACTTAGATCCTCATGAAAGTTTGTTGGGGCTATACAGTGCTACTAAAACAACTGGGGAGTCAATTGCAGCCTTTCTTTGGGATATAATGACCAGGGTTCAAATACCTCTTTCAAACTTGTGCTACAAATATGAGTGGGATCAACAAAGGAGTACAGTCTATAATAAATGGACAGTTTTTAGCCGTAGTGTTCACTGTGGGGCACACTGCACTAACTTGGTCCCGAGGGATGCATGTGATACATCAGCACTGTGAGGAATTCAATGCAAGGGGCACATGATCCTGGAGTTTTGTTTTCACAATCATTGACAGCTAAAATTAAGTTTATTAATATCCAAGAAGCTGCCTTTAATGGTCCTTTGCCATCTAATGCCAGCATTAAGCCCCTTTGTCTGACCAGGTGGATATACAGAGGTGCTCAGATTGAAGAGATTCTGGAAAACTATTCCATTATTTTAGAAACACTTGAAGCACTGTCTGTTAAAGCAAATCACTTAGTCATAAAGTGGGCTATTTAAAGTGTTTTGAGTCAGTAGAAACTATTTTAGACTTCCCTGTGGCAAGGAAAATAATAAACAATTTTGAAAATTTGAATAAATCTGTTCAAGGAAGAAAAATGAGTACTTCCGAACATATACAGGCCATAGGAATAGTGTCTTCAAGTTTAAAGAGATTCAGAGAAAATGATGAGTTTTTATCAATTCGGGGAGAAACTAACAAAACCTTGTTACCAACAACCTGCAACCTCTTTGCCAAGACAGAAAAAACCACCAATGAGTTACACAGGTCCTGCTACAGCGTTCACTTCTACTTCAGTCGAGGACTACTTTTGCCATGGGTATGTGGCCATTATAGACACAGCTGTTGGAAGTCTTGTCAAGATTTGATCAAGAAGTACTTGATCGCATGAGAAAGTTGGAAATGAGTCTTTTAAAAGGAGAAATAAAACCAGCGCTGAAAATGTATCCTGAAATTGACGAGAAATGTTTCGAAATTGAACAAAAAATGTTTTTTCGTTTAAGTACACCTACTTGTGTTGAAGATGCCCTAACCGCATTTCGAGGGCTATCTCCTGAAGTGAGAGAAATGCTCAGTAATATTGATGTTCTGTGACTTACAAGCTCGTCATGTGAGGTGGAAAGATCATTTAGTTCGTTACGCCACCTTAAAATATACTTGAGGAACACAAGATAAGCATTCATAATCTTATGAACACATTTATTGTAGTTAATGAACGAAGAAAGAAAGTGTTTGGTGAAGCCTAAGCTAATTTAAAATAAGTTATTCTTCATCTTTATATAAATGTATTTTGTATGGCATATAAATATTTAATTTATAAGTTGTGTTGTCAGTGTGATACATTAAATATAATTCCTATTATTTATTTAATACAAAACTACTCACTCTCTTGCAGGTAGGGCTATAGTTATTTAAAATGTTGAACAACTATGAAAAAATTGTTATTTTAATCTAAGTTAAAGAATGTTTTTTAAATTGGTATTAATGTTCGTCTGAAACATTTATATTGAATATGAAACTGATTTTAAGAGTATTGCTAGTGTAGGCTTTGTTTGGACAAAGTATATAAACAATTATTATTAGTGTGTCAAATCACTTATAATATTTTGTGTCCCCATCCCCCTCAAAGCCTTGAAGCCACGTACGTTGATGACAGTAATAATAATATAATTATATTTTAATTTTATTTAAACACTGAAAATTATAGTGATTTGAACCGATATTATATTATATTTAGGTATATTGTTAGGTGTTGGAACTCTGGATGGATTGTATGTTGAAGATTATAAAAGGTTGTACCATACCACCTTTCAAAATATCTATGCAAATTTAGTTGATAGAAAGTAATTTAATAGCTAACTATGATTATTAATATATTTTTTCACTCAATATTGTACCCTTCTTTAACCATAGTAAACTTTTATTCCTAGCATAAATGAAAATAACAAAAAAGTTGTTTCTTTCGATACCAGAGTGTGAATACTAATTTCAGTAAGAGTATCGGAAAAAGGTTTTGATTAAAAAAACTAGTATCGAAAGGAAAATATCGATATTAGTAGATTATCAATATTTTTTTTTCAGATCCCTATAGAACACTAAAAAGTGTGGCACACGTTTAGAAATGCTGCGTTTTTTAAGGTGAGTGCTCTTCTCATTTGGCGTGGAAATGCAGAGCCATGGGAACAATCAGTTATCTACAAGAATTTTTATTGTTTTGCAATTCTCTTTTTGGAAACGGTTTGTTCAAGAATAGAAGCATGTTGATTAAGTTATACTTTTTATATACATACCTCCTTTATAATTTTAATAATGATCAAGTATAAATAATTTTGAAATTTTTAATAAAAAACTGTCGGCTGCATGGCAAAAAAAAGAAGAAAATGTAACAAATAATAAACATTGACAACAAATACACAGAAAAGGTGTTGAAAATATTACTATATACATTTTACTAGTTCTCAAGATAACTGGTATTTCCAAACGTATGGTTTTTCCGCAAGTCCTGTCCAGTAACTAGCGCCATCTACGGTTTCCATGATCCATCTGTTCTTGTTATTGCGGAAGGATACCTTGGTCGGTTGTGAAGCCACGCCACGCCTCTCACCCTCCCGCCGATTGTTCCACAAAATAGGTTTTAGACTTGCACTTAACAGGGCCAAGGGCCTTAAGAATTCTCTTTTATTTATTTAAGATGATATGAAATGGGACACGAGAATAAGCCAGTGTTTTTGCAATTTTTATGGCAAACTTGGCAAAAATAAATAAAATGTTGCTTCAGCATAAAAATACATTTTAATTTTCTTTACATGGTGATATCAACAGTTGTTGAATATCTGTCATTGGTATCCTGGAATTTAATGACAACTTTTTCTCTTAGTTTTAAATGTCGTTTTAGATAATACCACCATGCTCATGACAGATATTCAACAACTGTTTATTTCATTGTGTGAAGAAAATTAAAGTCTAAAATTTTACCGGAGATATGTTTTATTTATTTTGACCAAAAAAAGTGGTGCCATAAAAACTGCAAAAAACGCTGTTCTTTTCTCGTGTCCCCTTCAACCCGGCCTTAAGGCAGGGCCGTACGCATGGCGTGGATTTCAGGGCTCCAAACCCTTCCCATTAAGAAATAAATGTACACTAGATTTAAAAATATCAATATAATTAAGAATAGACGAGGAGAACTAGATTGGTGGATACAAATGCTTCCACGTCATTGGTTGAGGAAAATGTCAAAATGTGGCAGCTGAATACAAAGACATGTTCGATGTTTTGCAAGCACTCCATGCTGATATATTCCCAGGTTCTAGCTGTGCTTCCAGTGACGATCGTTCGTTTTAAACATTGAGAAACCCACTTTTGTGGCTGCGTGGTCTAACGTGGTCTTGAAGTAGGCTAGACTGCCTATTACGGGGAGATCGGGGTTCGAATCTCGGTCGCGTGTACTGAGTGTGGGTTTTCTAGAATATTTTCTAATCTCTCGTTGGACTAGATTGCTGAAGACGGAGAAATCGAGGTTCGAATCTTGCTCGGATGAACTGGGGATGGTTTTCCCTAAATGTGTTTCCACTCTCCTTACACGCAAATGCGGGTTCACTTCCTCTAAATGCAACCTTCCTAATCCCTAACCCATCAGCGTAATTAGGACATAAACGTATAACCCGAACGGGTGATAAGACGTGGTGCTATACATATTTTTTATCATGTGTTGGAGTTCTAGACATGACTAAGACAACGCACCCGAATGGTGTCGGAATGTCATGAGAGCGTGTTCTTCCCGCAGTTCCTTCCACAACCCCCGCCCACTAACGCACCCGAATGGTGTCGGAATGTCACGAGAGCGTGTTCATTCCCGCAGTTCCTTCCACAACCCCCGCCCATTAACGCACCCGAATGGTGTCGGAATGTCACGAGAGCGTATTCCTCCCACGGTTCCTTCCACAACCCCCGCCCATTAACACACCCGAATGGTGTCGGAATGGCACGAGAGCGTATTCTTCCCGCAGTTCCTTTCACAACCCCCGCCCACCCAGGCGCGCCGCGACGCACTGTTAGGATATTCTTCTCTAGAAACCTCTAGGGTACCGGCACGGAAATTCTACAAGGTGTTCCCGCGTGGCGCTACGCGTATCGTTGTTGTGGGCGTTACACCATTTTATATCATAAGGGGACGGCCAGACTGGACGAGAGGCTAAAATATAGAATAGAGCACATTGGTTGTAATGAGAGGTGGCCAGCCTGGAGCGAGCGAGCGCGCTCAAGCCGGTACAGTCTAGTTTACAGGCGCTAGGCAATATTTTATGTTTGTCCATTGAGTGCTAGGAAAACTTCTCATTTTGACATTTATATTACTATCGATAGGTTTTGCACACTTGCTATTAACGGCCTAATTTAATTGGTAAGACCATAAACCATACCTCTATATATATAACATTGTAACCACCACCCTTATTCTCCTAAGAATAAAGTAGGGTACACAATGCAAATACAAAATACCAAAAACAAACAATAATTGCAGAGGAGCCAATAGGTTATCATATGACAAATAGGCCGTACTCCGGCATATTGGTAATTCTGCTTCCATGAACCCACTTTACAAATATTATTTAGAGGACTCAAAATTCAGCCAAAATCAGGGGTAGAGGACGGGACAGTTTCAATCAATCAGAATCTATATCGGGATACTATTAGAGATGATAGACACTAACATTAGATTTTAAATAGTTTATTTTAATAAACAGTGGATAAATGATATAACAAAAAATGGTTAAAGTTAAACAGCGAGATAAATTCATGAATATAAGTGTATATTAGAAGGATAGTTACAATTGTTTACTTTTAACAATCCCTCGGGATTTAAAGGAAAAATATATATAATATATAGTATATTATAAATATGACAACAATGGGTCTCACTAAATATCTCAAGCTAACTATAAATATAAAGTAATTATTAGATAAGTAATAACAATGGGTCTGCACAATTACCCAGATTTGAATAATATCAATACAAATGTATATCATTAGAAAACTAATCACAACAGGTCTCACTGACCATCCTCTATTGAACTAAAGCTTGTTTATAACAAGTATAGAAATAGTCTTTCTTGTCAACATAGATACACGTTAGCGCAATACAACATTTTACAAAAAGGGAAACGTCCCAAAACATTAAAGAGTAATAATATAACTTTACAGCCAGAAGGACTCTAAGTTTCATATTTTTCCTAAACCTAACATTTATAAAACCTTGACATCTTATACCACACAGGGTACATATTTTTTACAATAATAGTCCACTCAAAACTTAACAAAGGAATTATCATTTTTCTATCCATGATATTAGATCGAGAAAACGCAACTAAACCCTGAGTTCAAAAATAGAACTTTGCTTTTATTTTGCTAACCTAACAAACTTGCAAATATGATTTACTATAACTAATCAAATTTCTAACCAAATCAAAGTTAAATACACTATCCCTAACCATGATTATATAATTTAAATTTACTAACAATATTTATGACCGAAAAGGAATTTTGAGAGTATAAAAGCCTAAAAGTAATTTATACCTTATGAACATCCTTGACACCAAGATGTGCCCAAGGACGGTATCGTGACAAGAGTGGTATACCAATACAAGTTACATGATTATATACGTTTGATATTCAGGCTCGGAAAGGGGGAAGAGGGGATGACAAAACAGTGGTGAACACACAACAAGGAGGAGGGGGAAGGGGTAACTAGACGGACGTAGAATGTTCGAGCATGTGTTGGATGGAGACGGAACAATAGTTTCCTGGCCACCTCATTGCTTTATTACGGAAGTACGTCACGCTTTCCTAGCATGCCTCACGCTAATTCCCGGTGCGAGCCTACACACTGCTTTCTCGGTTAGTCTGATGTTAGTGTTGTTCGTGGCATGTTGTGCGTGAAGTACACTGGGGAGGGGCCACTGATGAATGGGGCTTGGTGAGTTCAATCGTGTTTATTATTCAGTCTTGTAGGTTTTCACTATTTTTGTAGCTTTATGCCAATAAATGCTACAACATATATGTTAAAATACTTCAATATTATAATCAAAGTAGGCCTTTACAAATAAGAATCACCATTAGCGTGGAGAGAGGATGCGAAAACCACAACAATAAATCACTTGTTAAAAAAACCTCAGTTCACTAAGCCAATATTCGAACCTTTACCTCCTTGTCAACAACTATTGAGAGCTATCTGCTTACCACGTGATCGCTCGCACGCTTGTCAGTCTGGCCGAACCCTGTTCAGAAGCAGACAATGGAGATTTCTTCTCGGCGGCGCGTCTTAGGGGGCGATAATTGATGGATTTCACATGAAACACACTCACTACCTGCCACAGAAGTACACATACTGGTGTGCCTACTGAGACACACCGATGTTCCAACTCAAGCGGCGTAGAGGTTGGTTGTACTGCAGTCTCACCAACACGACAACACAAAAGCCCACCTGGCAAATAAATCTCTTTGACTAGTCATATTTATTTTGTAATAATAAATTCCATAATTTTTTTTTCTCGTAAAATTGATCCCAAACTAATCAGAGAAATTACCTAATCGAAGGACTCTGGTTTTACGTGGAGTCCGACAGCCCGTACTTAATAATTAACGCAGCCTTTGCTTTTGGCAAACCGGAATACTACGAAGCTGCAGACGCTACCGTTGGCTTTTGACAGTAAAATAAACGTTGATTTTCTCTTGACAAAAATGTTTGAGGTTAATCGATAAAATTATTAATATTGAAGAATGAACTAAATGGGACGTAAGAAAAACGCAAGAAAAATTTTAATAGTAAAATTATGTTTACTAAACTAACACTATTACTATTTTATCGGCAGACGCGGACTACATAAAATGCATTACACTGAAATAGTCTATAATTATATGATGTCCAGTATTATTATATGATTAACTATTAATTTACAGTAATATAATCCACTCAGTATTTAAAATACTGTATAGTTTAATAGTTATTATAGTATTAATAATTACTATGTTACTAACAAAACTACGATGCCCAACAGGATTGCTTAACGTTATGAAAAAAAAGTTATGTCTCTAAATAAAATTATACATGTATGATATATATATATAAAGATTTATAATTATTCATTGGGGAACTAACTTCTGAGGGCCCCAAATTGTACTTGGAACAGGGCCCCCAAAAGTTGCAATCCAGGCCTGATGTAATAGATATATATTGGATTGTCTTAGACGCGGGACTCTCCAGGTTACAACGACACAATTTTCAGATCGAAACGACATAAATGACGCGGCAGTGTATAAAAGCACTCATCGTCTCTTGTTGTGTATTTAGGGAACATGTGTCACAAAACCCTTGTGTAAAAGGGCCCTAAATCACTCTACACCTAGTCTAGAATGAGTTCATTTCTCAGGATTCGAATTATCCAAATATTTCCTTATAAAACTCAAATTAAATGCTATGTTTTTACCGATGATTTAAATAGAAATTTCATTGCAAATCATGGCATCGTCGAATTAGCTTTTTTTTAAACTAACCAATATTGAACTAACCAAATACTACTGTATACAATATTTAATACAATTGTGGCATCTTTAGTCGTAGGCCCACCTATCCAATGATTCAAGACGTTGGACCTCAAACATGACAAAGAAGTTCACTGGATGTGTGCGAGACTTTTTTTTAAAGGGTGTGTACTCCTGACGAGCCATGTGCTACTCTTAATAATGACAGATTGATGGGATGAGCTTTGGGTGTATACAATCGATTGAACCTACCCCCTCCCCTGCCCCATCCCATTTTATCGCCCCCCCTCTACCCTTCCTGTTTTTTCCCCCTGGCAGGCAAGGGGCGCTACTACTCGTTCAAACGGTAAACAGACTTACCCCGTCTTCACTCGTTCAAACGGTAAACAGAATTACCCCGTCTTCACTCGTTCAAACGGTACACAGACTTACCCCGTCTTCACTCGTTCAAACGGTAAACAGAATTACCCCGTCTTCACTCGTTCAAACAGTAAACAGACTTACCCCGTCTTCACTCGTTCAAACAGTAAACAGACTTACCCCGTCTTCACTCGTTCAAACAGTAAACAGACTTACCCCGTCTTCACTCGTTCAAACAGTAAACAGACTTACCCCGTCTTCACTCGTTCAAACAGTAAACAGACTTACCCCGTCTTCACTCGTTCAAACAGTAAACAGACTTACCCCGTCTTCACTCGTTCAAACAGTAAACAGACTTACCCCGTCTTCACTCGTTCAAACAGTAAACAGACTTACCCCGTCTTCACTCGTTCAAACAGTAAACAGACTTACCCCGTCTTCACTCGTTCAAACAGTAAACAGACTTACCCCGTCTTCACTCGTTCAAACAGTAAACAGACTTACCCCGTCTTCACTCGTTCAAACAGTAAACAGACTTACCCCGTCTTCACTCGTTCAAACAGTAAACAGACTTACCCCGTCTTCACTCGTTCAAACAGTAAACAGACTTACCCCGTCTTCACTCGTTCAAACAGTAAACAGACTTACCCCGTCTTCACTCGTTCAAACAGTAAACAGACTTACCCCGTCTTCACTCGTTCAAACAGTAAACAGACTTACCCCGTCTTCACTCGTTCAAACAGTAAACAGACTTACCCCGTCTTCACTCGTTCAAACAGTAAACAGACTTACCCCGTCTTCACTCGTTCAAACAGTAAACAGACTTACCCCGTCTTCACTCGTTCAAACAGTAAACAGACTTACCCCGTCTTCACTCGTTCAAACAGTAAACAGACTTACCCCGTCTTCACTCGTTCAAACAGTAAACAGACTTACCCCGTCTTCACTCGTTCAAACAGTAAACAGACTTACCCCGTCTTCACTCGTTCAAACAGTAAACAGACTTACCCCGTCTTCACTCGTTCAAACAGTAAACAGACTTACCCCGTCTTCACTCGTTCAAACAGTAAACAGACTTACCCCGTCTTCACTCGTTCAAACAGTAAACAGACTTACCCCGTCTTCACTCGTTCAAACAGTAAACAGACTTACCCCGTCTTCACTCGTTCAAACAGTAAACAGACTTACCCCGTCTTCACTCGTTCAAACAGTAAACAGACTTACCCCGTCTTCACTCGTTCAAACAGTAAACAGACTTACCCCGTCTTCACTCGTTCAAACAGTAAACAGACTTACCCCGTCTTCACTCGTTCAAACAGTAAACAGACTTACCCCGTCTTCACTCGTTCAAACAGTAAACAGACTTACCCCGTCTTCACTCGTTCAAACAGTAAACAGACTTACCCCGTCTTCACTCGTTCAAACAGTAAACAGACTTACCCCGTCTTCACTCGTTCAAACAGTAAACAGACTTACCCCGTCTTCACTCGTTCAAACAGTAAACAGACTTACCCCGTCTTCACTCGTTCAAACAGTAAACAGACTTACCCCGTCTTCACTCGTTCAAACAGTAAACAGACTTACCCCGTCTTCACTCGTTCAAACAGTAAACAGACTTACCCCGTCTTCACTCGTTCAAACAGTAAACAGACTTACCCCGTCTTCACTCGTTCAAACAGTAAACAGACTTACCCCGTCTTCACTCGTTCAAACAGTAAACAGACTTACCCCGTCTTCACTCGTTCAAACAGTAAACAGACTTACCCCGTCTTCACTCGTTCAAACAGTAAACAGATTTACCCCGTCTTCACTCGTTCAAACAGTAAACAGACTTACCCCGTCTACATTCGTTCAAACGGTAAAAAGAATTACCCCGTCTTCACTCGTTCAAACAGTAAACAGACTTACCCCGTCTTCACTCGTTCAAACAGTAAACAGACTTACCACGTCTTCACTCGTTCAAACAGTAAACAGACTTACCCCGTCTTCACTCGTTCAATCTGTAAACAGACTTACCACGTCTTCACTCGTTCAATCTGTAAACAGACTTACCCCGTCTTCACTCGTTCAAACAGTAAACAGACCGACCCCGTCTTCACTCGTTCAAACGGTAAACAGAATTACCCCGTCTACATTCTTTCAAACAGTAAACAAACTTACCCCGTCTTCACTCGTTCAAACGGTAAACAGAACTACCCCGTCTACATTATTTCAAACAGTAAACAGACCTACTCCGTCTTCACTCGTTCAAACGGTAAACAGAATTACCCCGTCTACATTATTTCAAACCGTAAACAGACCGACCCCGTCTTCACTCTTTCAAACAGTAAACATACTTACCCCGTCTTCACTCGTTCAAACGGTAAACATACTTACCCCGTCTACATTCTTTCAAACAGTAAACAGACCGACCCCGTCTTCACTCTTTCAAACAGTAAACAGACTTACCCGGTCTTCACTCGGTCA
Source organism: Timema shepardi (assembly GCA_902151425.1). Lineage (NCBI taxonomy): Eukaryota > Metazoa > Arthropoda > Insecta > Phasmatodea > Timematidae > Timema > Timema shepardi. The sequence goes on from CABFVX010005747.1 coordinate 20,053, forward strand.
AACAGTAAATAGACCTACCCCGTCTTCACTCGTTCAATCTGTAAACAGACTTACCCGGTCTTCACTCGGTCAAACGGTACACAGACTTACCCCGTCTTCACTCGTTCAAACGATAAACAGACTTACCCGGTCTTCACTCGTTCAAACGATAAACAGTCTTACCCCGTCTACATCCTTTCAAACAGTAAACAGAATTACCCCGTCTTCACTCGTTCAAACGGTAAACAGTCTTACCCCGTCTACATCCTTTCAAACAGTAAACAGAATTACCCCGTCTTCACTCGTTTGAACGGTAAACAGACTTACCCGGTCTTCACTCGTTCAAACGGTAAACAGACTTACCCCGTCTTCACTCGTTTGAACGGTAAACAGACTTACCCGGTCTTCACTCGTTCAAACGGTAAACAGACTTACCCGGTCTTCACTCGTTCAAACGGTAAACAGACTTACCCGGTCTTCACTTGTTCAAACGGTAAACAGACCTACCCCGTCTTCATTCGATTAAACAGTAAACAGACCTACCCCGTCTTCACTCGTTCAAACGGTAAACAGACTTACCCCGTCTTCACTCGTTC
>CABFVX010005747.1:24106-38019 GCA_902151425.1 Timema shepardi
GGGGGGGGGGGGCGGTTGAACCCTGCCATTTCTTGCCTCCGGACACATTAGCGAACAGTAAACTCGATTGGAAGCGAAACAAACTGGCTTGCTGAGTCCAGACAATTAGATTACACGGTGGCGCGCGCCCGTTTCTTTGTCGGCGCAGGCGCGGATGACAGAGGCGTGGTCAATACGAGATCTTCATCCCTTCCGTCTTCTGAATAAATAGCTTGGGCCCGGTAAACTCATCCGCGGCGTAACATATGGTATCGCAACGAAGGGGTGTGTCTGTGTGTTTTTTTAATATAAAAAAAGTTTGTGAATCATCTAGCCGGGATGCCATTTGTGCATTAGTGTATCCTTTTATATCCCCAACCCAAGGTTTTTTAGTTCATTTTAATTTAGGTTGGGTAAGTGTTTGCCTCAAGATCCGATATTCGTGGGTTCAAACCCAACTGAGGCCGACTGATTATTCTTGAGCGATAACAACCCGTTGCACAACTTCCTTTGGAGGAGAAGTAAAGCCGCCTGTCCCATGTCAATTGCACTGCAATGCCATAGAAAGTTAATAGGAACATTATAGAATCGCTATTAACTATGGCAGGCAACTGGAAAAAAAACGCGCTTTCTGAAGTTCTCTAGTACAAGTGCTTCCTACTAGATGGTGAGGGCAGCACCAACAAGCATGCCCAGATCCGGATGGACGAGAAACATAATCTAACCAATCTTAGGGTTGAAGATTTATCAAGCAAGCCCTTAAGGGTGTGTGTAAGGGAGTCCCAAATATATTAACCTGCACCTTCTCAACTGACTGATTGTACCAGCATACGAGAATTTCTTTGAGCGAGAGGGTAAGGACCCACCAATGTTGCTGGAAACGTATTCTAACATACCTTCCAGGGTCCTTTTACATGTCACAATCGACATGGGACCGATGGCTTTATGTCCCCTCCGAAGGAAGTTGTGCTACGAATTTTTATCGCTCGACAAAAATATATCTGACTCCGGCTGGGTTTGAAGAGTTTCTATTATTATCTGACACATTAGTTTGGTTGGTAGCGTGTCTTTCTATTAAACTAAGGGTCCGGGGTTTGATTCTTGACGTTACCGAAGTAGGCTTACTTATAATTGGTAAAATGAGGGTTTTCCCCCCTTTATAGCTATAGCTTAACGGCCGGAAGGCAGGGTGTAGTGTTTGTTCTAGATTTAAACTAGTTTATGAGTCGAGGGCTGATATAATCAGTCGGTTCAGAAATGACACTTTAAATACTTCGATCAATTTAAAAGAAATGTCGCCATTCTCTATACGTTTTCAAACGAAAGTTTTTGGCCAAAATAAATAATATATTACTTCAGTAGGAACGTTTAGTTTAATTTTCTTCACGTGTTGATATCAACAGTTGTTGAATATCTGTCGTGATCTTTACGGAATCTGGCCAGTTTTTTTTTCCGTTTAAAAAGTTTATTATCAAATTAGTCGATGCTCATGACATGTATTCAAGAATTGTTTATATTACTCTGTGTAGAAAATTAAGCTATACATATCTATTCAACCAATATTTGAATTTGATGTATTAAATAGCCGAGCTATTATATTTGTTGGTTGAGGTTATAGCCTCATCTAAATATTATATTATTTAAATTGAAAAATGACACCTGGACATGGAAATAGAACCCAGAACTTTTGAGTTAGAATGGCAATGCTCTAACAACTGAGCTATCCATGAATCTTCCCGTGCTCAGGGACATTCTTCACTCATATTTTAAGGTAGAGTCCTTGATGGACGTGCGGAAATCATCGGTTATTTATTCCATCGTGATATGTGAATTCATACACTTGTAATAATTGTACTATTGGCAGCAAACAGCAACTTTAGAGTCGACGGTGGCTGCGTTATCTGATATCTTGTGGTCTTAATTGATTACACATTTGTGTCCGGCAATTTCCACACGTCCATCACAGACTCTGCCTTAAAATACTGGATGATTCTTGGTAAGAGGATTGGAGTTTGTGCCAAATATCCTGGGTTTGTTTCCCGTGTCCACTTGTCATTTTTCAAATTAATAAATTAATTGGCTTTATTCCGACAAAAAAGTGTTTGGTTATAAGAACTGCATAAATACTTATCTTTACTCACGGTTTCTTCTGCTCCACCTTAACTGCTCGACTAAGCGGTTAAGGCCTTAGGCCCTATTGAATGCAAGTCTAAAACCTATTTTGTGGGATGGTGGGCGGGAGGGTGAAAGACGTGGCGTGGCCTCACAACCGACCAAAGTATCCTTCCGCGCCAACAAGAACAGACAGATCACGGAAAGTGTAGATTGCGCTAGCTACCGTACAGGTCTCGCGGAAAAATCATACGTTTGGAAATATCAGTTTTCTCGAGAACGAGTGAAATGTTTATGTTAATATTTTCAACACCTCGTCTAAGATAATGTATCGATGTTTATTAATTGTTACATTTTCTTATTTTGTTTTAAAGCTGGCGGTTTTCTATTAAAAAAATGTCAATTTTATCGATATTTGATGACTTAAAATTATAGAGGAGGTGTGTATATAAAAAGTATAAAATAATCGACATCCTTCTGTTCTTGAACAAACAGTTTCCGGAAAGAGAATTGCTAAACAATAACAATTCTTGAAGATAGCCGTTTGTTCCCATGGCTCTGCATTTCCGCGCCAAATGAAAAGGGCCAGTCACCTTAACTCTCATTCATGGGTACGTGGACTGAACCTCACCCTCATCTAGCTTGGTTAGCCCATGAAGGGCAGCTTGGGGTTTGGAATCCCTGTTGGAGACTGAGGGCTCGCTATGCTGACCTTGTGACACCCTCTTTGAGCAACATTTGGCACTCTCCTCGCCAACATATGGCGGCCACTAGGTAGGTATGGCTCGATTGCAGGTTGATACCATTCATATAGGCCTCGTATAAAGAAAAGGAAAGATTCTATTATAACTTTTTTTTTAGTTTGAAATGTTGTATGAATATTAGGCCTAAAAAAGCGTCAATTTAAATAATAATAATAAAATTAAATCGGGCATTTTTCGTCGATTTGTAGTGCATGTAGTTGAACATAGATTAACCTAATAGCTGTCATATCTACTCCACCCCAACTGCCATTTATGTTTACGAAAAACAACTCATTACTCGACAACAAGAGATAACCAAGTAAAACGTTAAAATCCCCCTTTATAGCTCAATTAAAATGATCTCAGTGACTTAGTCGCTCAATTATTTCTGAAATGTTTGGAAATTGTCAGGTTTTTTTTCCTTTCCTAACAAAGCGCCTTATTACCCGTTCGGGCTATACGCTTATGTACTAATAACGCTAAAGGTTTGATTCAGGGATTAGGAAGGCTACATTCATAGAAAGTTTACCCGAATTTTCATACAAGAAGAGTGGAAAAATGTTTTGGAAAAAACCTTCCTCAGTACACCCGACCGAGATTTGAACCTTGATCTCCCCATCATTGCCAGTCTAGTCTACTTCTCTATAAGCGCCTTAGACCATGTGGCCGCCGAAGCAGGTACTGGTGATATTAAAGACTCACTAGCGTCGGTAGAGCACGATATTAACTTTATTACTACTGCTAGTACCCACTAACCCCCTTCCATGGACCATGGATTGGGGTCATCTCCGATAAGAGATGGGCTGAAGCATGGAAATTAAGCAGGGCTTACAACTGCTCAACATCTGTCACTAGTTTGAATAATAGGGGGGAGGTAGGGGTCTCTTTAAATAGCTCACTTTTCAAAACTGGTATGTCTACAAGTCTTACACCTGCTGGCTGTATACAAGCTTCATAAAGTATTGTCCATTATGGTTTGCTATTGGTGCGTTATTGTCATTTTAAATAGATATTTAAATCGAAAGGGGTGATATATTTAGCCCTTTATTGCCGACGTGAAAATGTAAAATAGCACCGCGAATAAATTCATGCTTTTTTTCTGTAATCGATCTGCCTTATGTTTAATATAGAGTTACGCTTTGTTGCTTCGATTTTTTTATATAGCTTTTGAACCATAATAAAACTCCTAATTTACACACACGCATATATACAAATTGATTACTTGGTTGATCTATAACGTATTTTATTATGATTCCAACGTTGCAATAAAAGTCATGTCCTGACAAAAGCTATCGACTTTTATTTATGATTAGTGGCAGCATTGGTAACATAGGCTACTTTGCAAACACAAATAACAAACTTTACTATATTCGTGAATTATCTACCACGGGGTCCATATAAACCTATAAAATGTTACTACATATTATATTGTCTAAAGGTAATGGAAAAGTCATGATGTGAACTCTCTTGATCATACACTTGGTTAATTAAATTTGTTTGCTGGGCATAAATGCACTGCGTCATAAGACCCGTAGGAGCTATCATGCATAACACATAACTAATAGTACATAGTGCATAGCGTACATTGCACACTTCATAAAAATAATACAGTGGTTTATAATGAAACATAGTGTATAAAGTCTTACTTAAATTTATTGAATTTTACTAATAGAAAATGGCCTTAATCTCTTACTAGATAAGTTTTTTTTAAATTACTTCACTAAAAGGCTCACTCAAAAAACTACGTCCATCAAACTCTATCTTTTGAAACTTGAATTTAACTTAGTTTAACTTTAGTATGTACTATTAAATCAAATTAGATTTTTATTTTTGTTCTGATTTTATCATTTTCTTGAATATTAAGGTAGAACTATCTCGACAACAACAACAAAACTATATTTACCCTTAAGGTTTGGATGTAAGGAATGCGAGAGAATGTCATTTTTTTTTTAGGTTTTGTATCAAAACTTTTTTCAGTCCAAACGAAATCAAATATTGCTCCACTACAAAGAGAGAGTATAATTTTCTTTACATGATGAAAACAACAGTTGTTGAATATCTGTCACGAGCATAGTGGCATCTGATGACAAACTTTTTAAATGAAGAGCAAAATTTGTCATTAAATTCCAGGACGCCATTAACAGATATTCAACAACTGATATTGGGGTGACCTGGCGGTCTAGGGGTAAGGTGTCAGACTTCTGTGCTGGCGGCCGGGGTTCAATCCCAGGTCCCGACACAGATTTATTTGATTACCAAACCCTTCCTTCACCTCTGACAAGACAACTTGTGAATGTGTGGAATGCCAGTCCTCTACTGTGGTTCGGATTCCACGTTAAACTGTAGGTCCTCCATTTCATCTCGCATCACCCTATCATTACACATTAGCGTAAGTGCTTATAACCCGAACGGGTAGTAAGACGCGGTGCTAATAATAATAATAATAATAATAATAACTGATATTACCATGTGAATAAAACTAAAATCTATTTTGTACTAAAGTAATATGAGATTTATTTTGACCAAACAAATGTTTTGATATAAAAATGGCATAAACCCTTACCTTTTTTCGCGTCTTCTACATCCCCAACTTATTTTTCATTCATATATACATTATACACCCGCAGTAATTTATACTAAAAAAAAGAAAATTAGTTAATAACAAACAAGTTTGTCTTCCACAAGCCATTTCAAACATGAACAATATATTATCTTCGTGTGCTGTGAATACTGTCCTTTGGTTGGTTAGAGCTTCCTTCTCCTTACCTTTTCATTGGTTGATCCAAGGTCCGTCTATTTTCAAGTCCATGCATAACGCATAAAAGGCTAAAGTTAAATCAACTTTATGCGTTGTACGCACTTCATTACTCGCCATGTGTTTATAATGAACACATTCATTGAAAATAATGTTTTTCAACTTCTTGCGCACTATGTGCTATGCACTATTCGCGATTAGTTATGCCCTATCAAAGAATATAGACCCAAGCTTATAGGACAAAGAGGATAAAGGTAAATTATGGATTAAATATACCCGTATTTGCTTTGAAGGAGAGTAGGAAACCGTTGAGATAAACCACCCTCAATACCCTGGGCCAAGATTACAACCCCAACCTTCCCGTCACTTTCGAATCTGTCTAAATAGATAAACCTAAAATATAGTCTCCTCCCTAAGGCTAAAACTTGAAACCCCCCGCCCCCTCCCCCTTTTGATCTTTCAGCCGGGAGGGAGGGTCGGACCTCGACATCTATCCGGCGACTTGGACAGATGAAAGGAGACGTCCGGAAGCATACCCGTAGCATCTCTCGCGGATCCATAACGTCAGAGCTGAGGATCTTTCCTTCCCAGTTCCTCACGACCAAAAGAACTTTCAGTCATTCAGGAGCCGCGACTTCAACCAGACCCGCGTTGAACAGTAGGGCCCGCCGGCCTGGACTGTTTGGTATGCAGCACCTCTAAAGCACATTCTAGCCTGCTCTCCCGCTGCGCGTTTCTACAGGTGACGTCATCGAACTTGTCCAAGTTCGTTCACCGTTCTCCAACATCCCAAGGCAGTTGCTCGGAGAACAGCCATGTGGTGATTCAACTCCCGACCTAGGAAAAGAGAAGCTGGCGATTATCCAGTGGACACATTGAAGGCTGAGTTGAAAGCCAGATTGAGAAAATCTAACTCCTGATTCCACCTATTTTGTTCCTGACTATGGAATACAAAACAAACTTCTTTTCCAAGAAAACCCCATAATTGAATGTACAAATTAACCCTATCTTGAACAAGTAAAAAATTACCATTCCCTACAACAAATGGCTTGGCATTTACCCTTTCAATATAAATTTTACCAGTGTCTTTTAAACTTTTCAAAGAATCGGTATTAATAAAAGATTCACATGAGCCTGTATCCAGCAAAGTGAGTCCTGGATTCGACCTAATCGTGAATTGGACTACGGGGGGAAGGGGACTAGTACACTTCTTAACCTCACGCGTGGTGGGCCCCTTATCGACACCACGCGCTATGCGTTTCCCAACGGAAAATCTCGCTGAAAATGCCCCAACTGGTGGCAACGAAAACATCGGACTCGGGATTAATCCTGAAGTCTGCCCGACTTTATCTCGCCTATGGGGCCTAATAGAAGAGTTAGATGGCACATGACAACTAGGCCTAGTTACAGCCAAAGCCGGGGTAGCCTTTGTTTGATGGAAGTTACTAGATACACACGCCGGGAATGCCTCCAGATACTTTTTCTCCGCCAACAGTGACCCTTCAATACTAGATGCCAAGGAATACAGTTCGGACAAGGTGGTTGGCTTATTAGAAAATACAAAATGCGTTCTTATCAAAGGGGATACATTCTCTAAAATTAGATCGACTACTTCTTCCTCGGCCAGATTGAGATTTAAGATCTCACTTGCTTCCGAAATAGCCAAAATGAATAGCCTAAAGGACTCATGTAGAAGTTGAAAACGCCGAAAATTTCCCTTACATAATTTCTTCTTATCTCTCTTGAAGACTAAAGACTTAAGGATGTGACCTTTCACAGTGGTCCACGGAAGACCTAATTGAATACATTCAGAAAGTAAATGCGCCAAAAACCCTTAAGTTTTCCCAATACACAGCTTAAGGAACTCGACATCTCCCACAAGTCTCAGCTTTGAAATCCTATTGGCTTCTAACAGAAAGTTAAATAACACAAAGCAAGATTGCCCGCCACAAATAGGCAGCAACTTCAGCCACTCACTAGCCACCTTACTTTGATTTTTAGAGGGGGTAGTAATGGGCAGAATACAAGTAGGGACACCGGGGGGGGGATTTATCTGTAAGGCACACCGGGGGGGGGACGAGATGTTATTATCCTGGAGCTCCTGGTATAGTTCAGCGCTCTTCAGCCCGTTGACTTCAGTCCTTGTACTGACCAAGCTTCCGGGGGCGGTGGCCATGGCAGGTGACTCGTTCATGTAACAAAGGTTAAAACAATGATTATAGTGAACTCAAGACGTGCACTCATTCTAGAGCAGAGTGGTGCAGAATTTGAAACCTCCTTTACCAAACAAATCCAAAATTGAAGGTTCAAATAAAAAATGAAAATAAGCACAATTAGAGTGAGTCGCTTGAGTAACTGTTTAGAATGTCTGAGTACAAACATTGAAAACTCAGAGCAAACAACTCAATCTAGATGCGGGAATGATAGTTTAACGGACGTCCTCAAGAGTATATAAGTACCCAAAAAAGGAAAAAGGAAGAGTAAACACAAATGTACATTATTAAATATATGTAGCCACGGCTACGTACTTCTCATTGTAAAACCAAGTCCAAGAGTGTCGGACATGTTCCATCCTGGCACTATACATACAAGAAAACCCAGAGAACATGGAAGGAGAGGATCAAGGAGGGGGAGCACATTAGGGTCACACAAAGGGGGAATGCGCGTATCAACATTAGCTCCAACTCCAAACAACCGGAATATTCTGAACTAGAGAAGGACAGGCCTCTATTCTTATATTAAGTTCTTTGGAATGTTTAGGTCTGAAGCGAACTCTAGTGGGCGCCATTTGAATCTTGGTGGGCTTGGTCAGTTGATCACGTGGCGCAGCTTCGCTCGGTCGTGTTGTTTCTCCGACCTGTTTTCTAGAGGCGCTAAGATGGTGAAAGTAACCAAATGCTACAGTTGTTATTAACAGCATAATAAAATTACCCGCTTCAGTAGCTGCATGATCTAAAGCGTCACTCTCGCATTAGACTAGACTGCCTTTGACGGAATAATTTAGGCTTGCATATCTGTCGGGTGAGATTTTTTTTCCCCTAAAATGTTCTCCACTTTTCCTCCACGCAAATTCAAAGACACGTCTTCAAAATTCAACTTTTCTCAAATCTAATATATTAGTATAATCAGTACAAATCCGTATAGCCCGAACGGGTAGTAAGATGCAGTGCAAAAAAAAGGAGCATAAATTAAGGGGTGAAGCATGACTAAAGTTGTTTTAAAGGAAATCTTACCCGAATTGGACCGAAAAAGGAATTTGTAAAGTTCGAGTCACACCTTACGTCATGCCAACGTAACCATACACTAAACGTCAAGAGAACGTAAATGTCCTTAACGTTCTGGCGGAAATAGAATTCTTTTACAAACATACCGAGATTTAAAAACAAAGAACTTGCAATGGCTGCGATTTAACTTGACAAAGAAGAAGTATGAGAAAAGCAGTTAAAGATAGTGTGGGTGAGAAAGATGCTTTAGTATGAGAATATGGGTGAATATCACAATTGTACAAGGATTTGGAAAATAATAAATAGGCTTTTTTAGTTACTTGTCGATTTCTCTATAAATGGCATCTTTGTGGATATTATCACTTTCTTTCTTTATGGCCTTATAGTATGATTTTTCATATTTGCGTATTTTGCATTAGGAACTCTAAAGTCAACTGCCGAACTTTCAAGTATCTTCATCCCTTTTTGAACCAATTTCAAGCATCTTGTTTTCAAACACCCTAAATTTACTCTCGTCGTGTAAGGCATGAGACCATGTTTTACAGCTATAGAGAACAACTGGTTAAACTATTGTGTAATCGGGGTTTACATTTCTCGGCAAAAGACGAGAATTATTGACGCACTGGTTTACAATCAGGTGGACAGACAGGGCGACAAAATGAAGTAGTCCTAAAAATATTGGGAGAAAAGGACCATTTTGGATGTGATTCTTTGGTGCAAAGCAAACTGTATTGGACACATTCTTAGAAGGAACTGTCTTTGGCATAACGTTATTGAAGGAAAGGTTGAGGGAAAGAGGAGCTTAGGAAGGAGAAGGATTCAAATACTAAGTGACTTGAAAGAGAGAAGAAAATTCTGGTAGCTGAAGGAGGAGGCAAAGAACAGGGTGCATTGGCGGTCTAAGTTCTCTGACAAAAGGAAGACACAGCGCTTAATAATAATAATAATAATAATAATAATAATAATAATGTAAGGGCTCGGACCATGTTTCATAGCTACAGAGAACAGCTGGTAAAGTTGTTGTTTAGTATATTCTGAGTTGTACATTCCTTGACAGAAGTTGAGACGTATTGACGTACTTGTTCAGTTAAATGCTCATCCATTTTCAAAGGTTTTACCAAAGGACACATAGTGAACGAATAGTGACGCAACATTTCACATTACTAGACAGACTATGACGTCAAAACATTCTGCTCGATTTGTCCGCCTGTCGGTGGCGTTAACGCACAGTATGAATGCCACCTATTAAAATATATTGAATAATATTTTCACACCAGCTCCGGTGGCCGCATGGTCTAACGCGCTACTCTCTCAGTAGTCTAGACTGCCTATGACGGGGAGATTGAGGTTCGAATCTCGGTCGGGTGTACTGAGGGAGGCTTTTACATAATGGAAATGTAGGTACGATTCCTATAAGTATAACCTTCTTGATCCCTAAAACCATTAAAGCGTAATCAGTATATAAGCGTATAACCCGAACGGGTAGTAAGACGCGGTGATAAAAAAAATATATTTTCACGCGAAATTGTTGGTTCGTGCCGTTATGTTTAGGTGACGTAAGTTTCAATTTAGATTTTTATCACTTTCCACTACACCCGGCCGGTGTTTGAACCTTGACCTCCCTGTTACCTGTGCATTGCGATACTGACGTCATTAAAGTGGGGTAACAAGGCACGTAGTTTTGTATTTTTCTTGCAAAAATCCTCTTAGGCTGAAAATAAATAAAATATTTATTTTATAGATACGTTTAGTGTAACTTTATATTCATGGTAAACTAGTTTTTGAATATTTGTGATGAGAAAGGTGGCATTTGGTAATAAACTTTTCAAACAAAAACTAAAATTCCTATTCAAATTGTGTGATATCCATAGCAGAAATGCTGTCAATCACTTGAAAAACCGGAAGAGCTTGGAAAACTTAAGATATGTGTGTGTGTCTGTGTGTGTGTGTGTGTTAGAGAGAGAGAGAGAGAGAGAGAGAGAGAGAAACACAAGAAATGTTTACAAAATCTAGTAAAAATACTGGAATATTTATTAGTTTGTGACATTTAATTAAAATGCCTAAAATAGTAACTCTTTGAATGGACTAAAGTGAACTGAAGAATTAAGCACGCTGTTTCATAACATGACTTTTTTATTACTCCTTAGAAGTGTTCATCATATCAGGCACAACTCGGCTCGCGCGAGATGTGGGAGTAAAAGGGAAATAAAAGACGTACGATCTGCCAGAAAGGTGTGCAGTGCATTCGTATTTGAATGATTACTCGACATTTTCCGCGGTGACTATGGGGGACAAAGCGACAAAGTTTCTTGTTAATAACTACAGTACGTCTATACTATGACAGAATGAAGATTTGTGCACAGTGCTTATCTGTGAAGCCATTCTAAAATGGTCAAAAATGGCCTTTTAAATTCAGTGTTTATTCAAATATAATTTAATATTTCAACAATGTTGAGTATTAGGATCTTCTCTTAACTCTTTATCTCCATTAATGTTTAATCAGAAATGATCCACGTGCAGTAGTATTCGGGTGGATTTACGATTTATAGCCGACTGTATCGCAAGCTCTTAAGGGCATGACTTCACACTGGTCTATTGGTTGAAAAATTACTTTTTTCTACTCTTTTCTTCAATCCAAGCTGCCTGGAAAAATGGTAATCTCTTCTTTGAAACCCAAGAAACACAGGAAAAATTGGCAGTAAGAAAATGGTGACAACTCTGAAACACTAACTTCATGCAAATAAAGAGTGAGTTTAATCAAGTTTTCTCAATGTTACTGGTCGCACTGGTTACACACTTTTTCTTAAAACTTGCACCCTCTAACACACCCTCCTCAAAATCAAGAGATCGGGGGTGGAGGGGGACAGTGTACCCCTGCCACCCTAGTTCCAGCGCCTATGATGTTCATGACGGATATTAAATAACTGTCAAAATAGCTTTGTGTAGAAAGTTAAACTAATTGTAGCTACATAAGAAATATTTTATATATTCTAGGGGAAAAAAACACAACTTCCTACGAAAATGATTACCTTAACTCGCTGTTTCTTTCCACCTTCCCTTTAAATTCTCTCACAGCGAGAATTATTTTGGGGTCCCATGATAATGACGTCACGGTCGCAGATGCTCCTGATAGAGACGTTACCTCGTGGGGATCTCGTAACATCATTGTCCGACCTTATTGGATAATAATGACGAATGGGAGTATGTTTTTTTCCCCCTTCCAAAAATGTTCTCTGTTTACTTTTTATATCCTTGGGTTGGGGGGGGAGGGTTAAGGGGGCCAAGTGAGATGGTAAGTAGATAGTGCTGTAATCTGTAGAGAGCGCCCCGCACCCCCTGTGGGGTTGTGGTCTCTGTTGATAATAAGGAAAATGAGGGGGAAGAGAAGAAGGCATCTGTATCCATAACGCGTCGTTCCCACATGATCTCCCCGCTAGTGGGCGTCTGGGGGATTCCTAAAGGGGCGCTCAGGACCCCCCCTGCCCCTCGTTTCGCTCATCGGCACGTCTCTAGGGGGTGGGAGACTACCACCTCTTTCCACTCTCGCCCCCTTGCATTAAAGGCGACTGATTGAATTAAGTCCTGTCCCTCTTTCTCAGTCTTGCACAAACATCAGCTGACAACCGAATAATGTTCCCCCTTCTTTGTGTGTGTGTCCTGCTGCTATGTTTTATTTAAGAGGATTGAATCTCTGGGTGCAGTGTTAGGGGGTGAAGTGCAAAGCCTCCCCCCCTTTTTTTGAAACCCACGTGTACACTATGTTGCACGTGTTATTAGCTGAGGCGGCCTCTGGCCGTGGACAGGATTACTCAGGCGTTGTGCTTTTATGGGAGAATGTAGGGAATGCTAGAAAAGGTCACTGTTTTTGTAATTTTTATAGCAAAACTCTTTTTGCCCAAAATAATAAAATATTGTTCCATTAGGAACATAGTCTAGTTTTCTTGACGTGGTGATATCAACAGTTGTTGAATATCTGCCATGAGCATAGCGGCATTAGATGACAAACTTTTTAAATAAATATAAAACATTGTCATTAAATTCTAGGATACTCTTATAAGATATTTAAGAAATATTGAGGTAATTATGTGAATAAAATAATACTCTTCGTTTATATTGGAAATATATATTTTTTTTTACAAAAAAATAAGTCTTTGTTATAAAAATGGTGAAAGAGCTGACCTATCCTAGCGTTCCTAAACTCCCACCTTAAACCACGGTTGTGAAAAGAGGTCGGGAGGTGTAGGGGTTCACTGCTCGCAAGGGGCATCCGTTCCACGTGGCTCTAGGGTACCGAAAGAAAAGTATCGATATCTTACTAGTATTGATAACAGTAAGTATCGGTATGGAAATTTTAATATAAAAAAAGGATTTTTTTAATCTAGTAATAATAATCTCAACTTTTACATCATCATTGCATTTTACAAGATGCCTTCTCGTTATCCAACTTCTTAAAAAAAACTTCCATAATTCACTTTTGGGAGGTGCTATTTATTAACTACACTCTTCGTTTATATATTCTATCAAGATTAACTATTGACAAACAATGGAATAGTAGACGCCCTTTTAGGCTTCGTCTGCTTGGTACACCATTGAGGTGACTGAGTTAATTGAGCTCTACAAAAGGTTATTTTGTTTATGTCTTGATGAGCGTGCTCATTGATAAAGGAGGGGGTAGTATACTGGTCCCCAATCGCAGTTTCAATGGTTCTTCCTATTCCTCCACAGTCCACCCTAGTAAACATCTAGTCCCAGCATGAATGAAACTAACAAAAGAATTGTTTCTATCGAAAGTAAAATATTTATATTAGCAAAATATCAATACTTTTTTCACATCCCTAGTTCTTGATGGTGCAAACAAGACTTGAAATAGATGATGACCAAACCATATCAGATGCGAGCTCTTTTCTGGTATTTTTAATTAAACTTCTATATATTCACAGATTCAAGGACTAAAATTTGGATTCAAGATTCAAAAGAAAATTTAGTCATTCATTTGAATTCGAGATACGTATCCAAGAGATAAAGGTTCTTCTCATCCCATTAATATATATATATATATATATATATATATATATATATATATATATATATATATATATA
>CABFVX010005748.1:0-17800 GCA_902151425.1 Timema shepardi
TAGGTTTTTTAGCCTGGCTATTTGCACGCCCGAAGATTTTGTTCCAGTCTCCGTCGCCTCAAAATATTCTAGAACTTCTTCCTGGAGTTCATCGAAATTCTTCGCCAAATCTCCGGCAAGATTAAGTGACTTTGGTTTATTAAACTCCATATTGATAAATGCTTCTTTACCGGACGAGATAATTGTATCCACAAATTTGAATTACAGATAAACCACTGCAGACACTACCGACTGCGCCATGTTTTATTATCACATACAAAATTAACTTTGAGCCGTGGTCAACAATTTCAAGACAGAATCAATCATACAATGAAGGTTATAAACTAAATAAATGTTAGAACAAACACTAAAAGTATCGTACACAGTGAGGCCAACAGACAAACACAATAAAACTCTTTTCTGAGTTAGGCGCTAGTATACAACTTATTAAACAGTGGTATTAATAATGAAGATATAACATCAATTTAGAATCTTGTACTGAACATAAAATTGTTTAAATATACCTGGTCATCTATGGGTGAAGTATTAAAAGGAAAATTTACATAAAGTTCTTTAAATGAAAATATAATTCATCCATGACTTTTCAAATATATAAGAGGGGCCCAAAACAGTATCATTACATAATGTTGGATGTTCCAGGAGTCAAGCCACTTGTGGTTCATAATTTTCTAATGTTGGCTATTTCAATACAATCTTTCAGGGGCCAAACCACTAGTGGTTCATAATTTGCTAATGTTGGCTATTCCAGAGGCCAAGCTACTGAAGGTTCATAATTTGCTAATGTTGGATGTTTGCAGGATCTATGCTTTTAGTGGTTCATAATGTGCTAGTGTTGGATGTTCCAGGGGCCAAGCTACTAGTGGTTCATAATTTGCTAATGTTGGATGTTGCAGAGGACATGCTATTGGAGGTTCATAATTTGCTAATGTTGGATATTCCAGAGGCCACGCTACTAGTGTTCAAAGGGCCATGCTACCAGTGGTCTATAATTTGCTAATGTTGTATGTTCCAGTATCCATGCTATTAGTGGTTCATAATTTGTTAATGTTGGATGGTCCAAGGCCCATCCATGCTACTAATGGTTCATAATTTGCTAGTGTTATTTGCTCCAGGGCCAAGTTACTAGTGGTTCACTATTTATTAACATTGAATATTCCAGAGGTCATGCCACTGGTGGTTCATAATTTGTTAATGTTGGATATTCCAGAGGCCAAGCTACTAGTGGTTCATAATTTACTAATGTTGGATGTTGCAGGGGCTATTCAACTAGTGGTTCATCATTTGCTAATGTTTGATGTTCCAGGAGCCAAACTCTCAGTGGTTTATAATTTGCTAATGTTGGATATTCCAGGATCCAAGCTACTATTGGTTCATAATTTGCTAATATGGTATGTTCCAGGATCCAAGCAACTATTGGTTCATAATTTGCTAATGTTGTTTGCTCCAGGGTTCAAGTTATTGGTGGTTCACTATTTGCTAATGTTGAATATTTAAGAGTCCATGCTACTAGTAGTGGTACATAATTTGCTAATATTGGATGCTCTAGGGGGTATGCTAAAAGTGGTTCAATATTTGCTTATGTTGAATGTTCCACAGACTAAAATACCAGTGGTTCATAATTTGCTAGTGTTGGATGCTCTAGGGGGTATGCTAAAAGTGGTTCAATATTTGCTTATGTTGAATGTTCCACAGACTAAAATACTAGTGGTTCATAATTTGCTAGTGTTGGATGCTCTAGGGGCCATGCTAAAAGTAGTTAAATATTGGCTTATGTTGAATGTTCCACGGACTAAAATACTAGTGGTTCATAATTAGTCATAAATAGGATCGTAACCTCAGTACATTCCGCTACCTAAGTACATTCCGCTGTGTTACAATTTTTGTAGCCTGTACACCAGTAAAGAAAATGATGCTTCTACCCACAGGACACCAGTGTTGGTATTAATATTGTAATAAAAACGAAAAGTTGGCCTGATAGATGTTTCAACTCCAATTAAAACACCTTTAAACACTTGACACTTTTATTCTAACTAAAGTGCTTAGTGATTCAAATATATTTTTGTCCAAGCACATAGTTTATAAATCTAGTTTTCTATACAATAAATACATTTTGACTAACTTCATATGCAAACTATTTTAAGATATTAATGCCTAAGTAACTTAGGGCACTTGAGGCCCAATTCCCTGGGAGAGAGTCCGATCATAGTTAAAACCTCTGGTGCCAAGAAATACAGAGCAACAAGTTAAAAATAGAACATTGTAGGTCTTAGTAAATGAGATCCTTTAGAAGGTATTTACAAACATATAAGATAAGCTTTATACCAGCAAGTCAGTGTTGGCTGGTCACCACCACATGCCCCCCTCTTGCCACCCTATGTTACAATCCCTACCATAACATTGTAGCCTCACAAGGTATTTCTCATTCTCAGAGAGGCTTTCTTGTTGAATAGCCTTAAAGAGCAGCCAGCAGACCAGATCATTAGACGTTGCCCAACCATCAATTCAAATGGACCACATACCATGGGAAATAATAGAGTGGTTGTCACACATGTTTTATTTCTTAACCTCCTACTCACCAGCTCACTATAGTATCCAATGAGAAAGTGTCCTAACCGCCTAACCACAAGCTCACTTCAGTACCCAACAATAAGCTGCCTCAACCTCCTGCCCACCAGCTCACTGAGATAACAAGCGCCGAGCTGTCCTAACCTTCTACCCACCAGTTCACTGCAGTACCCAACACCGAGCTGTCTTAACCTCATATAACCTCTTGCCCAGCACAGTATCCAACTCCAAGCTGTCTTAACCACCTGCCCACACCATCAGCGCACCACGGTATCCAACGCCAAGCTGCCCTAAGCCTCCAACCCACAAGATTACCACAGTATCAGACATCGAGCTGTACTCGCCTTATACCCAACAAATATTCATGGTCTCCCATTCTATGATGCCCCGAGTCCTCTCATTATCTTTCCTGCCCAACTTTACTAATGGGCTATATAACCAACACTTTGGTCAGAAGAAGCAGGGCCACCTCTATCAAAAGTACACGACCAACCCAACTTCAAAGCCAATTGCCCCCTTTTCACATATTGGGTAATCCACCGGCCCAGGAACTTCCCCAACCAGTTATCCCCGCATGACAGGGAAGGGAAGTGTAAGTGATAGCTGTGAGTTTATGACTCATAGAAGTGCCTCAGATAAAACAAAATTCCAGATAGATCCAAAACATTGCTGATTGTAATGAGGAAAGAGAGAGACTATGTGGAAATGCAAGAGATGATCAGTAGTCCTAAACAGGTTAAAATTTAAAATACATTTCGCAAGTGGAATCTAAGGTGTGATTCCAGGCAAGATGTGGTGGATATCTTGGAAAGAGTGAGAGAGTTAAAACAAATGTATGGGTTAATGAATACAGATATGTTGGATATATGTTGGCTAGAGGACAAGTGTTTTCTAGAGTGCAGGGACTGATAGAGAAAGTGGTAGCTTATTTCAAAGAAATACAGATGGTTCGTGGATGGGGAAATATGTTGGGGGAGCAAGAGATACACAAAATTTTGAAAAAACTGTCTGGATATAAAATTTAATATTAAGCGTTACAAAATTAAGATTGTGGCAGATTTTCAAGCTGTAGCCATGCACTTTGAACACGCATACGAGCACATCAGAGTCTACAGTCTGGGTCTAAAAAATCATTGGTTCAAGATCTCTTCAAAAGTGGTTCATCCACTAGATTTGGGCAGTAGGCTAACATATTGGGATTGTCAGGGGTAAGGGGCCGTGTAAGCTACCTAGAGTCTCAATCACATAGTTTTTGTGCAAAACAGGAAACAATTAAGGTGGACATCGCTTGTTCGCCAAAGCCACGCCTATGTATTTAGGTCAAGTAGCCCTAACACAAGTGATCTAATTTTGATATCAGGGGGCCCAGTTAAGTAGAGTATCAATTTATTTCAAGGGAACATACATGGGAGCAGTTGATAATGCCCTCTCACACACTTTCTGTGTGAAACTAGGAAAAAGAAATTGGTTCATTGAGAAAAGGGTTTCAAAAGAAAATGCATTATTTCTGACAACTTAGCATTCTTGAAATGAAAAAGCAGAGCAAGCTGTGTGCCAAAATTGGATGTTTATCTTGGTCCATGTGGTTTTTGGCTGGCTCGGATCTTACTGTTAACATTACTTAGGGTAAGAGATTAATTTTAAAAATTGAAATGAAACTTTAAATGCACATGTACATAAGCTTTCCCTTGGGGGCAGGCGGGAGGGGGTGAGAAGAAGTTGAATTGAGTAATTCCAATGAGAGAGGTCCTTCTTTATGTAACAAGTTAAAGGTCAATGTCATACAAATGGGTCAACACTCACCAACACCCTTGATAAACAACAACACGAACATCGAAGCTCTGACCTCCACTCTCCTACAGAAACAACTGACTGCGCGCAGCCGACTAGCCAACTGTCTGCTCAGAACTCGATCCGCAGCCGGCCGGAAATGATGATGGTTCCACGCGGCCAGATGAAGCTATCACTTCCGCTAGTAGGATGACCTAGATTGTTCTAGGTGGTGCCAGACGCATTTATTTGCTGTTATATTTGTTCTATCATCTTACCCCCTCCTTCCCTTGCCCCGTCTCTCTGTGGATACAATAATGTATATATAGTGTTCGCGTTTTGAATAGTCGCTTATTATACCACCGACCGAGCGTGGTGGGGACGGCGACTAAGGGCCGTAATCTATTTTATACTCTAAATTGCATTTTCGGCGTAATAGGGGACATCTTGTCTAAATTATTGTTCAGGACTAGTATTTAGTGGAAGTTAGGATTCTTTCTCTCTTTGTACAAGGCTTAGTTCATCACATTTAAAATCAGTGGGTATAATCCAGGATGACTTTTTAGGGATAGCAAAGGACTATAGGGATGTGATGACGAAGGATCTGGATAGAACTAATGTGTTTACTCACAAAATAGTATTAGAGAATACTACAATGTTTTAAATATAGCCTATTACCAGATTCTTCTCTTGGAAAAATCTACACCCTTTTGTGGACATACGGTGTTAATAATTCTTCTTTTATCTGGATGATCTGGTAGTGTATTTTAATAGTTTTAACGAATATGAAAATCATTTAAGTGATGTTGGGTAGAATGCAAGCAGCTAAGTTGACCGTCAACTCACAGCAATTGAAACTAGGTGGTAGGTAGATTGCACAATTATTGTGTTCCTTGTGGTTCACTATATCTTACATTCCCACGAAATAAAATAATGTTGGTGGCTAACCGGCATTTTTGTGTGATCAAGGAGGATACACCAGAGAGTCTGTCTAGATCCATGTTGCCCACTCTTGTTTGGAGTGTGTGTTTTGAGTTGTATCTGTGTACGGCTCCCGTAACTCCTCTACTCTCTCTTTCATACATTAAGACTCTTCTCTCCCAAACTCACTGGCATTGCTTAAGCAACCCGCTGTGTGGGCTCTTGTTTGTCAGCGCATGAGATTATAGGTAGAGGTCAGGGGTTTGATTCCGTCTTGAAGCGAGACTTGACTATTTACTGGCCTATTGAACTGTAAGGTCAGGTTTTCCTCTTGTCGGAGCATGGGTGGGTATACATGTGACCAAAGTCAGGAGAGTGGTGTGCTCTGCACCGGGCTTGTGCTATTTTGATCTGTCTTTTTTCACTTCAATGCAGCTAAGTGTTCTTGATAAAAGATTTGTGTGCTTGAGTACTGTCTAATATGGTGCCAATATTTGGTGACTATTTTAAGTCTGTTAGAGTGTGTGTTCAGGTGTAATGATGAGGCTTGTGTCTTCTTTAATCTGACAGTTGTTTGTAGTCAAATCAACCAGAACTAAAATTCATGAAGCAGTTAAGTAAATCTAAATTACAAACTTATCAAAATTAAATTATTCTCTGCCCTCAACTAACTTAGAGTTCTAAGACCTTAGTGCCAGGTTTGGGGTCTAGGACCCTCCTTAAAAATAGCATGGATTTTAACAGGGGGGTATCTGATGAATACCAACACAAAGCGGGCAGGCTCTGGGTTAGCAGAGTGCTCAAATTTAGTGAAGGGAATAAGCTTCCGAGGCTATCTCACAGAAGTGGGTAAGTGAGGCAGCAGAGTTTGTAGATTTTTTACCCTCTGTCAATAAAATAAGCAGGGACACA
Organism: Timema shepardi; assembly: GCA_902151425.1. Classification (NCBI taxonomy): domain Eukaryota; kingdom Metazoa; phylum Arthropoda; class Insecta; order Phasmatodea; family Timematidae; genus Timema; species Timema shepardi. Next base: position 6,169 of record CABFVX010005748.1, read on the forward strand.
CCATTCTATTTAATGTTTTGGACACATTTACTAAGTTTATTAGTTAATTCCCTTAAGTAATCCCACAACTAACCTTGAGGTTAAGGCTATGATTGGTGTTGTGTTCAAAAACTTTGTTTTTTCTTGTAACATTGTGTTTGACAATAGAGGCCAGTTATTGTCAAAAACTTTTAAGAACTTATATTTTGGTAATAGTATATGTAATTAATTATACCACCAGTTCTTACTATTCCTGTCCCTTCCATGTGGAAAGGTTTTATAAAAAAACGAATTAAACTGTATTGATTGCTTATCACAATGCAGTACACAGGGAGTGGGGCCTCAAACATAAGTTTGGTTGCAGCGAGTCTTTAATGGTTCCATTTGTTCAGGTCATCAGAAGACGCCCACAGAATTTTTGTAGTAACTGAATTAAAATGTGCCCATGATAATGTGAATAAATGTTATAAAGATGTGCGCAATCCTATCCCCTTCAAGGTAGGTGACTATAGTCTATGAGCCACACAATGTGACCAAGACAAAGGGTTGTGCATAGGGATGTAAAAAAATTATTAATACTTTACTAATATCAATATTTTCCTTTCGATACTAGTATTTTTTTACTCAATACTTTTTTTCTGATACTTTTACTCAATTAGTACCTGATTTTTATCGAAAGAAATAACTTTCTTGTTATCTTCACTCACGCTTGGATTAAATGTTTAACTATGGTAAAGGAAGAGTACAAAATAGGTTGAAAAAATATATTAAGTCATATTTAGCTATTAAATGACTTTCCATCAGCCTACATTTTCATAGTCATTTTGAAAGCTGGTATGGTAAAATCTTTTCTAATATCCACCATACAATACTATCTATCAATCCTTCCAAGTTCCAACACATAAAATAGACGTGATGCACCTAAATTTACTATAATATGGTTAAATCATTATATTTTCAGTGTTTAAATAAATATGAAAATAAGATTATTACTATGCAAAAGTTGAGATTATTATTTGTTAAAAAAAAGTCCAGATTAAAATTTTGATACCATTACTTACTATCCGGTTCTTGTCACTGTTAACTATTCTGATAAAAGACCCTAAGATCTGCTTGCCTAGTCATAGGTTGCATGTCAGCCAACGTTTTGTCCCGCTAAGGTTGGGTGACATTAGCGAGGTTTAAGAGTAGCTCAACATGTGAGGTAGTAATAGTGCTGTCTTTAGCATAATGTCTAATGGCTTGGGTTTTTTTTTGTGGCCGTGCTAATGTTAAGTTTTTTTATTGGCGGTCATGATGGTAACAGTGGTATGAGGAGATGACTTATCATGTGTCTTTGGTTGGCTATGTGCCAAGTCTAATTCACCAAGGTTGTGATCTAAGTCTGCTTTCCTGCATTCGCAACTGGCTGGATTTTTCTCCTTTTGTTTATGCATGTTACAATTAAATTAAATAACATTTAAACATAATACCCCATCATTCCTGAAGATACACCGCCCGTGTAAATGTTTAAACATTCTGACCCCACGCATGCTGCCTGTCTAAAATGCACTGTCAAATTGGCGATAGCTGCAATGATCAAGATTACGTATCATGCCAGTGATGTCACATTCCAAGACCAGAGTATAAGAAGGTAGAGCCATCCAGCATGTTCTACAACCTTCTAAGTCAACACCAGATGTCCCATCAGTCAAATGCATTTGCAGTGTCCCTCTGCCCTTTCCTCTCTCCAACCCTCTGTTGTGTTCCTTGGGTTCCGTCTCAGGGATCATGTGGTTATGTTATTGGATTATTGGCATGTTTCACTCGTGTGCTTACTCACTATACCACCGGATTCAGCATAGGTAAACAACGCTATCTGTGGCAGATGTGATCTTTATATAGTTTAAAAAATTCTCTTTTGGCTTAAATCTTCAAGTTTTTCTAAATTATCCTTTGGACTTTATTATTTATTTAATTGCTGAAACAGTCTCTTTGGGCTTAAATCTTTTGTGTTTGCCTAAATTATCATTTAAGACTTAAATATTTATTAAATGGTTAGTTTGCCACTAGATGGCCAGTTTATATAACTAAATTTATACAATGGGCTCTTGCTATCACATTTAACTTTTTAAGGTACTTTGATCTTTTGAAGTTTAACTATTATTTGTCACCAGATGGCGTTGTTTAGTTATTTAAGGCCCTATTTAGTAACTTGTACCTAGGTCACTAGTCGTATGCTTGTTTGTAATTCAACTTGTCACTATGCCACTAGTTGGCAAGTTTATATTTTAAAATAAATTATGTATGATGGACTCTTGCCATTGCTTTTGTCTATTTGTGATCACTTTAATATGTTGAAGTTTAAATGGTTAGGTTGTCGCTTGACAGCATGTTTATATTTTGTCATAAATAATTTATGTGATGGGATTTCAACATCACATTTATCCCTTTTGAGGTCCCTTTGACAGTTAAAGTTAAATTGTTTGTCTGTCACTTGGTAACATTGTTTGGTTATTTTAGTAATTTTGTATCCAGGCCCCTAGTCTCATACTTTACTGTAACTTAACTTGTCACTAGGCCAATAGATAGCTAGCTTGTTGCTGATTATAAATTAACTTATTCCTTGTCGGTGAGATGGCATATTCCTAAGGTTAACTTGTTTTAAACATTAGCTCTTGGCTAATATGTAGTGCCGGCACTTGTTTGTTGTAAAGTTGAAACACATAACATAAGTATTGTTATATTTCTGCCGAGCCTTCCTACTAAGAAAATTGCAAGCTTAATTCTTTAATTGTGTAATATAGTCATTTATATTTATGTGAGTCTGTTATTCCCTTTTTGACGCTGTTTGAACTCCTTTGCCACTTAATGTGTATATTTTGTTACATAAGACTTCTAGTCTTAGCCTTAACTGGGCTGATACCCGCTCCCTTCAACCTCGCCGCTCTACTATTGTATGTTTGAAATATCAATTGTATTTTACTAATATCTAATTAATGTCAATTTGTGTTACCCGTTGCCCTTTATTTCCTTTGGGGAGATTTAGCTCTGGAGGTTTCACTCTTTTCATCTTTTTCTTTAAATAAATTTATCTTCAGCGGTGGAGTTTGTAGGGGGAGGGGGGGGGCGGTTTTGTTCCAATTCTCTGTAGATTTTTCCTGGTGTAATTAATTAAGTGGCTTTAAGCCATTTCTCCATTCTATGATTTTCAATGGCATGTTGATTCTTGCCATGTTAGCAGGTTATCTTTGATTCAAGGTATCGGAGAAGCATAATATAAATATGATGTTCATGGTTGGCGTGTACTTTTCTTGTAATTGTTTTGTGCTAGATGTTAGTTTAGTATGGGTTTGTTCCTTAGGCAGCGTATGTGAGACTGTAGCAGTGTTGTTATTCTCTAACCCATTTTGAGATTGCATATTTCTTATTCCGTATAGTTTATTGTTTGTAAAAAAAAAAGTAAAGGGCACAATTGTTGATTCATCCACCCAGCATGGTAGAGAAAAAACTATTTCAATTGTTTCGTTCAGTGATATTTGTGATTAGAAAGTTCTTTAAAAAAACCTGTGTGAGAAAATTACTGTTTGTATATAATTATGTGTTTCGATTTCCCTAGGTTTTTTCCTTAAACACCAAATTCAAGCATAATTCCTGGTTTTTCCGATTGATAGCCACCCTGAAAAAAGGTTTTAAAGTAACTACTATTTATTGACCTGTCTTCTTTTTGATAGTGAGTAGGCACCTACATAGCATTTGTTATGAATGAAGATCTTTACATATATTTTCTTACTTACTTTACTAACATAATAGTATGAAGTTGGTGATGAACGCTATTCATAATAAAATGGTTTCTAATTATATTAATAATAAATTGTTCTAAAAAAATCTACATGATTTAGCTCTCACCTAGCTGATAGCCACTAATCGTTTCTGCCTATTGACTAATATGAATAGTAAGTAACTCTATAAACTTACCTTTGGCCACTTAAGGTTAAGTTCCCTGGCTCGAATGGCATCCTGTAGTGCTTGAGCAAACTGCCCCATCTTGACATGAGCAGCTGATCTGTTAGAATATAATATATGATTGGTAGGATCTAGCTGTAGAGCATCTGTGTATAGAGCTACAGCTGTCGGGTAATCTCCACTTTGGCATGCTGAATTGGACTGCCGTACTTTGTCCATAAACAAAGCTTTGCTTGAAGCTGGCAGCTGGGATGTTCCTTCTGGTTCCACCTAGAACCATGAGAAAAAATAAGCATTAGTCTTTTGAATTAAGTCTGCAAATTTGGATCCAAATTTGATATCAAATGAAATATTAAATGAAAACTTTTTAAATTAATGTGTGAGATGTATATATAAATAATAATTAATTTTAATGAATAACTTTAAATACAACATATGTAGCTTAAAATAAAAAGGATTACAATGGGGGTTTTAGGCTATTCAGAGCAATGAGAGCAATTAAAGACATAAAAACAAAGTGAAAAGTGGCTATACAGAACCAAAATGTAATTAAAAATGACTTTAGTAGCAAAATAAGTGAATAAAAATGCATAAAATATTAGCAATAACCAGTTGTTATCTTTAATATGTAGATCATACAGGCTTAAAGATAATTTTAGATCAAACCTAGATTGTTTTAAGCCATTAAATTCATTATCTTTTTTTTGTCTTTTTTTCTACACTGTCTCTTAGAACCCATTTGGATTATACGCTATAAGCATACATTAATCACACTCATGGAGCACACATGATGAAGGTAGAATTTTAGAGGAAATACATCCGAACTTGCATGGAGGGAGATTGGGAAACCATATATGAAAAAACACCGTCAGTACACCCAGCAGGTTTTGACCTTGATCTACCTATCCAGTCCAACACGAGAGTATCATGTTAGACTATGCAACCTCTGATATGTATGTGTTTTTTATGTTTTATCTTACTACAAAATCAAATATATAATAATACATTTTAAATATGAGACATCAGCTAAAATTGTCTCTTGATAGAGATTATGTTATTTTAGTGAATATTTTTTAACACAAGGAGGGAGATTAATGACGACTTAATCCAAGGATCTAGAAAAGAAGGTAGTTTTAAAATAATGAGCCTAAATTACCAGAGATTGTAGAAGGGAAAACTAGCAATAAAACACAGAAAGAAAATCAGCTTTTAGCACCTGGCTAAAATTTGAATCCCAGCCACTCATCAACAATGACCAAGTAAAATTCCACAACAATTCCTAACATAAAGTTTCCGGCTTGTGTTGAGGCCCGTTATATTTAGGTAGGGTTCTGTGTTAATAAACCAGACTGCGCCCATATATAAACAAACAACTATTGACTCATCGACTTTGATTGTCAAGCTTGACAAACATGTACATAAATATGTTTCATTAAAAGGGTTATTATAGGCTCTAAAATTAAGAATTCTATTTAAATAGGGAGGGGGGAGGTTGCATATTTTGAAATAATATTAGAAGGGGGAGATTTTAACAAGAGGGTGTAGAGGGTAAAAAAAAGTAATCAGTGTGACATAGGTAGTTTATGGATAGCCCCTTTAGTCTAATAGGATGGGGATGAGGAAAGTATAATTTAGAGGAACTGCAGTACTTGTGTTGTATATCAATATTTTAAAATTGATAAAAATACTGTTTTTTACATAAGTGTTAGCTGTCTATATTGCACCTTGACCTCATGTTTCATTAGTTACTGTACATGTACTGTAAGAATACTAAAATGCATTTTTATTTACAATTGACAAACCAATCATTGGAATATATAGGCTGATTTTCCTACATATAACTATCTGGAAAGTTTTCTTTCCTACCAGAATCCAACAATAGGATTATGGCTATTCATAATAAAAGTGGACTAAAGGCTACCAGTATTAAGATTAATTGCTTAGAGGTTTTCTAATAAAACTAGGCAGTTAATAATGCACTCACCTACATCACAGAATAAGCTTGTGCCATATTGGTAAACGTTGCCTGAGTGGCCTCAATTTCAGAGCTTGTGTAGCCTAAGGGCCAGTTTTTTTAAATTATTTTGATTAAATATAATAGAGGTTTTAATTTTAGGCTTATTTATGTTATGTAGCAATTATCTAGTTTCGTTTCAAAACACAGTTGCATAGATAATAATTGAGTTTGTGTGAGAGGGTTAAATAAAGCTATTAGTGAGAGTTTGATTAATGTTAATTCACTAAAATATCTATAATCTATGTTGGGTAAAGGGAACAAAGAAATAATTATCCTATTTGCAAGAGATTTTAGTTTGCTGCAGAAAAGAACAAGATGTTCAAGGCGTGGTTGCTGTAGACTTTTGTATCTTTTGATACCAGGGCGAAAGAGTTGAGTCAAGCAAATATTTTCTAATAATTTAGTCTTAAGGCTGGTTGCACTAACATCATATTGATTCTTCAATCATTGAATTACCAATAAGATTGATCCTACATCAAGAAAAGTTCGGTTTACAACAAAGTTAATTAGAGGTCAAAATCTCAGATCACTTGAACATAGAGTTGATCAAATAGCCAAGTTGGCCTAAAAGAAACATGGCGAAACTGTAAAAAGCACTAGATTTGAAAAATATGATTGTGAAATTACCTAAACTTACAAATAAGGTTTGCTGTGACGTGTAAACTATGTCTAAAGTATTCTAGGCTGCCTAGTATTTATATATTAATTTCAATAAATTGCTATTTCAGTCATGTGCCTTAAGAAAAATGTTAAAAAAAATTGTGTAGTAATATTAATAAGTAGGCTATAAATGATAAAATGTAATCAGTCTATACTTAATCTTAGATTTTATTTCTTTGTGATTAAAAAAAGCTAATTTCTTTCCTGTAGTTATTTTGGATCCAAACCATTCTCTATAACTTTAAAATATAGTTGAAAAAGTTAATATTTAAATAACTAATGTTAATTATGTTATCATCTTTAAAAATAAGTCATACTCACATAAATACATAAAACACAAACTTTACTTTTAATAATTACTTAAATAATTATGCAAAAACCAATTGAGATATTAAAAGTTATAGTAGGCCTAGGTTGTCTCCCATCAACAAGATGATCAGAGACTCAAACAGTTTATGGGAGAGAATAGGCTGTTAGCTTGACCTAAGATTTGATCAACAATTGCCTCCTAATTGTTAATAGTGCAAGTGAATATGACCTGCTTCGGTGGCTGTATAGTCTACGGTGTCACAATCTCAGTAGACTAGACTGTCGATGATGGGGAAATTGCAAATTAAATCTTAGGTGTATTGAGTGTGGTATTTCCAAAATGGTTTTCCACTCTCCCGCCATGCAAACAAGGGTACACTTCCTCTGAATATAAACTTCCTTAACTCTAAAACCATTAGCATAATTAATACACAAGCATATAACCCAAAAAGGTAGTAAGGCGCAGTGCAAAGAAAACTGAATATGAGGTTTGAGACACTGATTGGAGATCAATTTACATCTGATCTCTGATCAAGACACTGATTATTGTATCTGCAACCGGCCCACAGTGCTTGGACAGTTGAATTTTTTTGTGCCTAATATTGATTATAAAAATCTTAAGTAAAAAGTTGGTTTGATTGCCTATTTTTAAAAGAAATCATAAATGTTCTTTTCTTAACCTTATATAGGTTGTATCTGAATTCTCTACTCATGTGTCATCCATCGCCTTACCATGTGCCCTTGTCAGTTGAATCAGTGAGGACATGGACAGGTGTAATTTTTATTTGCCTGAATTGTCATCAAAGATACTGATACAAACCTGCCACGTCCTTGGATCCAAAGACAGCAGCTATATGTCTAGTTCTGCTTATACAATTTATGTTATATACAAGTATTTTAATAAGTTAATATGTAAAAACAAACTATAAGGATTAGGCCGTATTGCCATTAATAAAATTAAAATGGCATAGTTTAATAATATTTAGGCCTATTCACTTTTATGTGAGATAATAATAGTGGCTATAATCATGGTTTCTATGATTGTTGGTAGAACCGCTGTAGAAGCACCAAGTCCCAAGGTTTTAGCCTTTCAAATAATATGATGCATCCTTTATTCAAAAGAGCATGGCAACTGTATACTTGTAAAGTCGATAATGTGGCAAGAATCCTTGAGGCAATTCAAATACAGCCACGGAATTGGTTACTCGGTAAGCCATATTCGTAAGCCAATAGATGCATGCATTTAATAATTTTACATAAAATTGGTTTTAATGCACAGAGGCTTAAATAGAATATATGGCAACCAGGGCTAGTATAAAAATGAAGCCCTTTGAGAACTGTTCTTTTGAATTTGGTTGAATTATTATTATATTGGTACTCAAATGGTTTCTAATTTTAATACACATTACAAAATAACAAAAATAAAATATATTTTTATTGTTAAAAAATTGAAACTTTTATTGTAATAACTTATTTTACTTGTATGAGCTAGTTAACATGTTCTTTCTGAGAAGACTGATTATATCAGCACACGAGAATGTCTATGAGCAAAAGCGAAAGGGCCTATCAATTATGCAAGGAAAGATATTTTCACATAAGTTCTAGAGTTCTTTTACATGCAACAATCAAGGTGAGACTGAGGGCTTTCCTTCCCCTTTGAAGAAAGTTGTGCTAGGGATTTTTATCAATCAAGAACCATCGACCCAGGCTAGGTTTAAACCCACAAACATCCCTGAGTCGATCACTTGGTGATGGTATAAAGTGAAGGCAGGATTCCTTTTTTTATTTTTCTGTGTCCAAATTAGTAGAAATATATTGTTTACTAGCACAACAAGATTCTTAAGTTTCCTATTATAACAAAACAAACCTTGTTAAAAAATTCTGAACCATAAAAAAATTTCTAAAACTCAACTAATTGACCCGATAACGTTCCGCCATATGGTGTAGTATTGTATGGAGCGAAACGTAGTGTTAACGAAACTTTCATGGAACAGTTAAGACATATTAGATTATAACATTGGTGATTTTAAGTAGGTATTTATTAATATGCATTAAGCATCTACAATCACTACAGTTTTCTTTTTTAAATTAATAGACCTAAATTTTGTAAATTATTAACTTTAGTTATATTATCTTTATTAAGAAATTTTTGTAACATCCTCCAATGAAACAGATTGGCACACATCTCAACTGTGCTGTGCATGAACAGACCACTCAACTGTGTAGGAAATAGTTTGGCACGATAACATTTTTGAGACAAAATATTTTCACTAAAAAAGAAATCTTAACCTAGCTTTCCATGAGTGAATAAATAAAAATTTCAACTAACCATCTATAGGATCCATGCTGTAAAATACCAATTGTGTGAGTTTTCTAAGAATTTTTTCATCATGTTCATTAAATTGTTATTAGACAAAGTTTAGTTACTATGGCTCCATAGTTGTTTAATGTATTCATGGATAAGTGTATGAGGGATGCTTGTGAGTACGCGATTGGTGTACATATAGACAATGAGAATGCGAGAGTATTGCTATATTCAGATGATGCTGTATTAATGGCTGAGAATGAAAGCATGGTGTCTACTTAACTTGACCAATGAAATTCATGACTTTTTTCCCTGATCAAAGTCTAGACTTCCCGACTCACAAGTATGTCATCCTTCTTCCCTCCAAGCTTTTGGTTAATCTTTTTCATTATTAATAATAATTTTAACATCCAAGCAAACATGTTTTTTTTTACTTGTATTATCATAGTCTACTAGGAATTAGAAATCTATAATGTATATTACACCACTACAAACAAAAAGACAATTTGAATCACATTGTAAATTATTGATTTAGTCTAAGGATTATTAGGCCTATATTTCATATTTTGAGTAAAACAATATTTCCCCAGTTTTTTCTATAGCCTACTTTAACAAATTCCTGATTTATTCCCGTTTTTTCCCGACCACTTCAAATTTCTAGCTAATTCCAAATTTCCCAAATTTTCCCAGATGGTAGACACCCTGTGAAAGTGACTCTGCAGAAGGCATTAAGTTGTTTAAATGTGGCAACAGGCAGAATGAATCTTAGTGTAAATGTCTCCATAACTAAGGATGATGTTTTTTGATAAAGATGAATCCGAAAATGTTTTTCAGCTTAGTATAAATGGAAAACTGTTAAAACAAGTGAATGATTTTGTGTATCTGGGCAGAATGTTCTGTACAAATGGAAAGAAAAATGGAAAAATTGACACAAACAGGTCAATGCATCTCAGAAAGTAGTGTGTTAATGCTCAAAATAAATTGAGTGTTAAGCGTGGGTTTGTCGGGAGAAATACAAGAGCAAGGCAAATGTGGTTGGGATGAGACATCTAAGAAATGTATATGCAAAAACTTGTTTGGACAGTCAGTAATAGATGGGTGATAAAGAAGTGCGGTTTAGAAGGGAATCCAATAGTTAAATGTGAAAAAAGCATCTTATGTTGGTTTGGGCATGTTGCTCAAGAGGATTAGTGTGGATCAAGGGAAGAAGCAAATATATGAAGGTGTTGTGTGTAGATCAAAAGTAAAGGGTAAATCATGTAAGATGTGGCTAACATTAAGAGTTTTGAGAATAAAAGATCATATAAGCCCCTATGACTCTGTGTATGTTGGCTGTTGAAGCGAAAGGAGTATTCAAGGATAGGAAAGTGTGAAGAAAGTTAGTGGGGATGGAACTATATGCCTATGCACCATTTCTTGCATACCTCATAGGGGAACAGTGTGAATACATATGTATGTATGTTTTTTTGTTATAGTCAGAAACTTCCTAATCTTGTTTTGTGTATAGCTAGGCGATAGAAAACAATAAATTTCTCTCAAATTTGACAGAGAAAAAAATTCTACCCTAAACTTATACTATAATTGAAAACTTTAACCCCAAGGTCGAATGATGTAATATTACTAAGAAAAAAGTTGCCCAGGGCACGTGCCCCATCTGTTTGGTTCTAGTTATACCCCTGTATTGCATACAAAATCCACAACTATTATTATAACAGCTTGTGGTGTTTGAGACTTTTAATGTTGTATAGCTTTTAACAAAATCATAAGTTACTAAAATCTAGTTATAATGTAGGTAAACTATAACTGGGATTCAAAATATAATGTGAAATAAAGTTAAACAATAACATCAATATAGGTTGAAGGCTAATATGGCTATTTTCATAGTTATTATTATTATTATTGTATTCGTGTTCTTAGGCTACAATCCATATTTGCATAGCTACAACCTCCTTTCTTACCTCGGACAGATCCCTTTGAGACATTTCTGAAGCACCACAAATTGACCATGATCTTCTGGCAGTATAAAATGGCTAAAACGACTAAGATGTCTCAAAATAAAACATTACACTTTTATTAAGACCCATTCTTCAAATTTTAAAATACCGCACACATAACCATTTAAGAACTAAACCGTAGGCTTAATACGATCCTACTTTCAAGTAGGATGCAACATATTATTTATTATTAAATGCTAGCCATTAGTTTTAGAACCGTATATAAGTTAAAACTCCATTGTAAGAAAAAATAATCAAATAATTAATTACGTTCAAACAAAAACAGATCTTGTCTGTTGTAACAACCTATTGTAATATTCCAATTTGAACGCCATCTTGGATTATTATAAAAAACATAAACCACCAAATATAAAGATGGACGTTGATCCTCAAAATTTTTCCTTTTTTTTTTCTTCCCCCCCC
>CABFVX010005748.1:17826-47216 GCA_902151425.1 Timema shepardi
CCCCCCCAAGTAATATGTACTGCTAAAAACCATAAATAACAAATGTCGCATGATCGCGTGAATAATTACTTGTTTTTCCTAATTTAATAAGTTCCATTAAAAAGTAACAAACAGAGAAACAGAGTAGCATCATTTTCTAATAAAATGTTAACCGACATTCCCAATGTACTATATGTAACTTTTAATATCTGCCTGGTTATTAAGCTCTACGAATACAAATAAAAGAATATATAATACAGTATTATGAAATATTATAGAGACAAAATAGCATGAGGAAATCTCGGAGTCACATTGTAAATCTTTATTCAATGACTCGCTCGCATAAGATGTTTGTTTGGTTAACACATGACACAACGTGATTGTTTTTATACACCAGAAGCGTTCGTATCATGGAGTACAGTGATATTCAAATGGCGACCCGCGGGCCACATCCAGCCCGCCAAGCTCCACAGGTCGGCACGCGGATTGAAAGTCCAACTACTGTATCACTGGAGATGCGTCGTATATTTCAGATGGTATGTAGTGGCACCTGACCTTGAACGGCCAGAAAGATCTTCAGTCTCTTATCAGTGGTGGTGTAAGCTGCAAGCTGAGTGTTACTTGGTCCTTGGTGTGCTTATAAGGAAGTGTAAGCTTACCCTCCAGCGTCGTCCGGGTCTAGACCCGGTATCTCCCCCTCCAAACGCCACCACATATCGGTTGATCTATATAACATAATCAAGACATCTTGTGAATGTGGGGAATGCCAGGCCTCCGCCGTGGTTCGGATTCCACGTTAAACTGTAGGTCCTTCATTTCATCTCACAATCACCCTACCATTACACATTAGCGTAAGTGCGTATAACCCGAACGGGTAGTAAAACGCGGTGGTAATAATAATAATAATAATAATAATAATATATAACATAATCTTCCTTTTGACCTTCAACAATGCAAGTGAGCAGGCGACAAGGTGGCTGAAAGTAACTCAATTATCTTCACCCCTCCACCCAACAGCAGCCGATGTCTCACCAGTTGATATTTAACTGGCTTATTGTTCGTGCGGTATTTATAGTAATAATGGAGTGCTTTGCTTGTAATTAGTCTTATTGTAAGTTTCATAGAATGGCACTTTCTTCTTAGAGTAGTAAGAAAAGGAAGCTTGATTATGTAAGTGACTTTTTGAGAGCGCTCTGCGGCTAAATGCTTCACCATGGTGGAAGAAGTCAGAACTACTCGCAAACCCCATTCCCCAAACTTTTTGTCTATCGCCCTGGTAGAGACCTTTGTATATTTCAGGTTTTTTAAAATTGGGGTAAGAATAGAATTAGATAATATTATATTTTGAAATTGTTTTATATTAGTAACTCAGCTTATTTCTAAATTATATTGTAACGAGTTACAAGTTAATGTTATATCAAATTGGCCGACACTCACCCGCCACCCGTGATGAACTCCAACACAAGAGCACGAGCTCTAACCTCCACTCTCCAACTGGCACAACTGACTGAGCGGAGCTTTCAACCGACTGACTGCTCGGGGCTCGATCCACGGCCGGCCGGAAACAAATGAGGTTCCACGCGGCCAAACAAAGTTATGACTTCCGCCGCTAGGACCATCTGGAATAATCTACCTGTTGCCAGATTCATCCTTTGATGTCATGTTTGTTCTGTCGACTTACCCCCTCCTTCCCTTGCCCCTTCTCTCTGTGGATATGATAATGAGTATATATTGGGACGCGGGTTTTCAATGGTCACTTATTATACCACCGACTGACCTAGGTGAGGACGCCGACTAGGGGCCGTGATTTATTTAATGTTCAAAATTCCATTTCGGCGTAATGGGGGATATCTTGTCTAAATTATTGTTTGGGACTTATATCTATTTAAACTTAGAACTATGAAACGTTTCGTGCAGGTCATTGCGAATGCGCTTTCTTTCTCTCTCTTCATACGAGGTTTAATTCATTCTAATTGTACAGTTTCAGTTTGTTATATATACATAATGTATATTTAATTTCATGTACAGTATATATTTTCGGCCACGCTTTGGCGAACTCTGCGTCTCGGGCTTACCACCTGTCCTTTCTTGTTATCGTTTGCATATTTAGTGTATATGGGGTTATCTAGTTATCTATTTTACTGAGAGCACTGGGCACTTAGGTGTTAAGTTTGGGGCTTGGCCTAGCGTCTTATTCCTTCTAGTATTTTGGTTCAACGTTATGTTGATTTCTTTAGATCTAAAGGCGCGTATTTGTTTTTCTTATTATTGCCTAAATTTAGATGTATGCAAGGGGTTGCGATATAGTATCGTTGTATGTACTTAATGCTCAAACCGAAGGAACCATAGACTTCCATGATGACGATTAATATTGCTGTTGTACTGACAACCAGTTTAAAAACTATATGTTTCTTTTCCTATTTTCAGATATTGTAATGTCAATTAATTCCTTTATCTCAGTAGAGTTATGTAAATCTGAGAGGATAAGCGCTTCACGCCATATTATTATATTTTGTTCTAGTTGTGTATTTACCTTCTATGTTGTCCTAAATAAAACAAACAAACTTTGTTATTGACTGTTAAACTTCTTGGCTGATTTTCCCATCACTCTTCCTAAAAAAAAATATTATTTTTACAAGAGGTTTACAATATATAGATACATATATATTATATGTATATGTGTACCGTATATATATTAAGTTCCGCGTATTACCAAGGAGAACATGTGAATTTCCAGGCACTAAGTTGTCTTCTGGGTACGATCTTAGGCATCAGACAGCGATCATCTGGTGAATGAGGGGATAACCCAATTTTGCCAGGACTCCCGAAATTTTGTGAGATCTCATGGCATTTTAAATCATTCCATAAAATTCAAAATTAAGTAGGGATCTCATGAAATATTACAGCGAACGGGATATACGATTCTTTTCTTTTGCGTTTTAGCTTTTTTCCAGTGGAAAATGTAAATACTTTATTACATAGATAGATGTAAAATAAGTTTTGTATTATTGGCTCTACTTCTATTTTAATTGGGGTTCCTAAAGGTAATTCTCCATCTCCGAATTACATCACGATTTGTTAATGATGGTGATTTCCCGGTGTTTCAAAGTTCAGTTGTGTCTGTGAACTCACTGTGAAGGTTGAGATTGTGGACTAAAGAATCGGTTTTCGTTTTCTAGCGATTTCGTTTTTGTGTATTTTTAATCACCGGACTTCTACACAAAAAGAGGTTTACAAAATCATCATCGTTCTACGATTTTGAAGTTTAAGTTGAAGTATTAAAAGTCGTATGAGCAAAAATAGCTACATCAAGGGGAGGAAGAAGCCAACGGCTGCCAGATTAGAATTTTGATTCAAAGATAAGCAATGCTAGAGAAAAAGCGAAACAAATATAGACATAAACTAGTCAATTGTCAATGAAAATTCGTGCTTTATATTGCGTGGATTCGGATTTTTGTCAATAAATTATTAATTCCAAACTAAAAAAGACGCCATATACAAACTTAAATATTCAACAAACACCCAAGAAAGAGTAGTCCTATTCCTAAAAACAAAATATACATTATTAAATTATGTTGATTTAAATTAAGTGGCAATTAGTTTCTATTTATATGTGGGATAATTCTCTATTTAGTGAGTATAATATAAATTACAGAATTAGAACATATTTCTCATGTAGCTAATCTAGGTACAAATAGTACTAAAGACAGTGACTTGTCGTTGAATAATATTTTTAGTAGTGTTGTCTAGTGTCCGGGTTTATGATTCTACACATATTTTATACTGATTTTAATAAGACGAAGACGTTTTCATATTGCTATTTTTTTAAACTAAAACAGTATAATCTAATAACGTTCCAAATTACTGCCAGATTGAATTAAAATGTCTGATCAGCCAAATGTTATGATTTTTTGTAGTGGCCCGTTTCGATAACGAGTTGAATATCCCTTATGTAGTATAATAGTTTGTGGGTGCTTCAAAATTAAGGTTTTGTTAAGTTAATAAAGTATTTTATTACGATTAATACCTAAAATAGCTCATTGAATGTTTAAAAACTAAGAAAATGAAAGTTAATGTTTTAATCAAACAATAACGAAAGGTAGCTATTTGATCATTCCGAAAGATCAATCAGTAATGATAGTTTGAGTGAAAAGTTAAAACACAATGATTCATCTAAAGAAACTATAAATTTTGAAGATAATGTTGATCGCTGTAAGGACTGGCCGAGCTTATTATACATTATCATCCCATTCTGATATTAAAATGTAAGGTGGCGTGAGCTATCATATTGCAAGTGAGGGGTCTAAGCGAGAGACACAAGAACACAATCAATCACATACACTACCCTGTTTATTTATCAAAGCAATCTGCTCACATTGTAATCTCACCCTTATTCTCCTAAGAATAAAGGCGGGTACACAATGTAAATACAAAAATACCAAACACAAACAACAATTGCAGAGGAGCCAATAGGATATCATGTGACAAATAGGCAGTACTCCAGCATATAGGTCATTCTGCTTCCATGAACCCACTTTACAAAATATTATTTGGAGGACTAAAAATTTAACCAAAATCAGGGGTAGAGGACAAGACAGTTTCATTTATATAGGTTCTATATCGGAATACTATACGAGAAGATAGACAATTAACCTAAGATTTTAAATAGTTTATTTTGATAAACAGTAGACAAATGATATTATAACCAAAAATGGTTAAGGTTAAACAGTGAGATAAATTCATGAACATATGTATATAAAAGGGATAGTTCCAATTGTTTACTTTTAACGATCCCTCACGATTTACAAGATGAAATATATATATAATATAGAATATAATATATAGAATATATAGAATATTATAAATATGACAACAATGGGTCTCACCCAACATCCCAAGCTAACATTAAATATATAGCAACTATTAGAAAAGTTACAACAATGGATCTGCACCATCACCCAGATTTGAATACTAATTTGAATATAAATGTATAACATTAGACAACTTGTTTATAACAAGTATAGAAATAGTCTTTCTTGTCAACAAAAATACAAGCTAGCGCAATACGACATTTTTACCAAAAGGGAATAAGTCCCAAAACAATAAAGAGTAATAATCTAACTTTACAGCCAGATGGGCTCTAAGTTTCATATTATTTATAAAAACTTGACATCTTACACCGCACAGGGTATATACATTTTGTGCAATAATAGTCCACTCAAAACGTAACAAAGGAATTATCATTTTCCTATCCTTGACATCAGATCGAGAATACGCATTTAAACTCCTGAGTTCAAAAAAATAGAACTTTGCATTTATTTTGCCATCTTAACAACTTGCAAATATTATTTACTATATCTAACTCAATTTCTAATCAAATCAAAGTTAAATATACTATCCCTAACCAAGATGATGTAATTTAAATTAACTAATAATATTTATGGCCGAAAAGGAATTTTGACAGTATTAAAGCCGGAACGTAATTTATATCTTATGATCATCCTCGACACCAAGATGTGCCCGAGGACGTTGAGACAAGAGTGGTAAACCAATACAAGTTACATGAATATATACGTTTTATATTCAGACTCAGAAGAGGGGATGACAAAACAGAGGTGAACATACACAAGGAGGAGGGGGGAAGGGGTAACTAGACGGACGTCGAATGTTCGAGCATGTGATGGACGGAGATCGAACAAAAGTTTCCTGGCCATATCATCACTTATTTACGGAAGTACGGCACTTCTTCCCAGCATGCCTCACGCTAATTCCTGGCGCGAGCCAACAAACTGCTCGCTCGGTTAGTCTGATGTTTATATTGTTCGCTGTATGTTGTGCGTGATGTATACCAGGGAGGGGCCACTGATGAATGGGGCTTGGTGAGTTTAATCGTGTTTGTTATTCAGTCTTGTAGGTTTTTTTACTATTTTTTGTAGCTTTATGCCAATAAACGCTACAAAAAATTGCCTTCGAACTCATGACACCTTCTGTCGTGTCGTTCACCCATCCTCGGTCAACATCATCAACACGCGATATGGTTTGAAGTCTCTCAGTTCCCTTGGCATCTACCTGGTCAGGACTCTCTCTCAGAAATCTTGTGCCTACGTGTTGATCGCACGGGAAATAACTCACATTTCAAATGCTTGACACTATAATTACTAGCTGGCCGGAGATAGTTGAACTTACAATAGGTACCAAACATATTGAGAATAAATCGATAAGTTGAGAGCTTCACATCACTCTCTCAATTTTAAATGGGTAACCATTAATACAATGAGTTAGCCATTTAACACACCCTGTATAACGGCTACATGCTAGAATTCTAAATTACTAACTTACAACTAACTTGTACTTAACCATACTACAATAACTAACAACTCTACGTCTTCATTAGGCTTCCTCTTGACGTAGGCTAGCCGGGATGACTACTTTGATGTCACTCGCATAACCCGTCAGTGGCAAAGAGACCACCTTCGACCGTGCTTATCTTCAGCATAACGGTAAGTACTTCTTAACTATTAAGAGAATAACCAATTCGACGATTAACATACTAATTGGGATGGTAGTACTCAACACAATTATGGTTCTTTGTACTTGGGTACTTTGACGATCCTTGATGCTATAGATCAGGTCGTTGTAGCTGACGGAAGGTCCTAAGCTGTTCACATCTAATTCGGTCAACTAATGGGATTCGAAATCAAATGCTGAAATATTTATCTCTTCCTTTAAACACAGTATACCTATTCTGGGAACATATAATCTAGAAATTTGACCTTTTAACTAAATAGAGCCATGCATAGTGGCTAACATCTTAAATAAATTGCTAGTTAGGTCGCATGATGAAATATACTCTATAGTACCTGAGCGGTCGGGTTAGTGTTATGAGTGACCCCACGTCTGTCGAGCTTCGACACCTGAAGGTCACTTATATTTCCTCACTAACAAAATATATCCACCCATTCTGAATCATTTTTATAAAAAAGTTCTAATCGAGTCAACTATTTTCATACCATGATAGGTATTATTTGCTTTGGACAAAAACAATGCTAATTCACAACTGGGTACAACACTCCTGGAATCCGAAACTATTAGGACAGATGGTTCTGGCTTTCACAATACAACTAGATAACTGTTCATTTGACAGGGCAGCAAAATATCTACGAGCAGGGCTCACTAAAAGAACATTGTTTACAACAAACTCAAAATATTTGTTAAAGTGAGTCAACTGAACAAGGAGAGAATGCTCTTTATATCTCTCAAAATTTCCATTACTATTAGCTAGAGGGACGAGGATTACCAATTTTAACTTGCTTTCTATAAGTATGGCTTGAATTGAGCAAACACTATAGTACAAGTAAAGGTTGTCTGGCCGCACAGGGCTGATCATATGTAATGGTAGCTTTATGTTTCTTTTTACAAACTCTAACACTTGCTCAAATGTGTTAGGTCTCATCAGCAAACTACTAAGTTTAATGACACTAGTTTATATGGCCTGCCTGAGGTTACAAAGCTCTAATCTAGCACTACTCATGGATTCATAAATGCGCAATAACAAATTATTGAAATCAATATGGGAGTTAATTACATGGATCCTCTCAGCTAATCTTTCCATATTAGTATTGAGGTTATTGCATAATTCTTGAAAATGTTTAATATATTCAATTCTTAGTTTTCTTATACATTTAGTATTATTAGTAACACGATCCTAAAAGTTCTTTAACAACATCAATTGATTGGTTTCAACAACAAGTAAGTCATCATTCAAGTATTCTAAATGTTCAAGCTTATTATTAATTGATTTTAAATCATCAGAGTCCAAAGTTCTAAAAACAGACCTTAAAATGTTACCACCAAAATTGAACAAAGCTCGTTTCTTCCTTGAATGCGGTTTTGGTAGTAAATCAGTAAGACTAAACAATTCTACACTAAGTTCCTCAAATTCATTAGTTAATTATCCACAGCCGTGTTTAAATTAACCGTTCACTATGTATTTGCATCAATAGTGAAAATGCTATGCTGGTTTAAATTCTGAATATCTAGCAATAATCTTTCTAATTTATCATACTCTTCTACAAGCGAATTCAAATCAAAATCCTTTATTACAGTAAAAATACTTTCCGATATTAGAACATTTCCCATAAACTCAAATATTACTCCAGTCTCAACATTGGTTATCTGCTTGGGATCGACTTGGACTTGAATCAAGAATCTTCCTAGACACGAGACAAAAACAAAAATAAACAACATGTTACAATACCTTATATGAGTCACCCTGAAAACGCACAACAATTCAATAATAACATGTTTTTAAAAGTAAATAACGCTGAAGAGTAAAATACCTGCAATGCATACATCAATACATTTATTTCACTTGTTTTACCAACTTCCACACCTAGACTGGCACATTTTTTTTAAACACTTCACTTGCACAATTTTGACTATCTTCTGGTACGTAAATTATAAGGATGGTTTGCAGTGGAATCATATGCTGGTCGCTTCCTGTCGACTCGCTGTGTTGATGTTGAAGGCACCTGCGTCGGTTGGGTCTTCCTGGATCTTCCCCGCAGAAGGCTCACAGTTCGATTCTCGTCGACAGACAAGGGTGGGCAAGACCGTACATTAAATGGCTTTATCCGGCTGACGTGTACTATTTTAGACCGGAAAGGAAGCTGGAGTTTTACAGTGGCAGGACCAATTATTTTAAGGATAGTATATAGGCCCCTGAAACAGACTTTGAACTTTTTAGTCAGCTTTCTACCTAATACTGGGTTTGTTAAGTAAACTAGACCTCCTACACGATACTTGATTTCAGAACATTTCTTATTGTACTGGGCTTCTTGCTCCGCAAATGTGTCGTGGTTTCTTCGTCTCACGTCCTTACACACTTCCCGTAGCTTTTCTGCCAATCCTACAACATTATTGTTGCTTACATCTGGTGGAATGCCTAGGTCATCAAACGGTGTGATCATCCTATGATTATAAACAATTTCATACGGTGACATTTTCGTGCTGGCGTGCACTTTATTGTTGTAGACGGAAATTACATACGGCAAATAGGTGTCCCAATTGTCATGTTTGGAATTCACATAGTGAGTCAGCATTTTTTCAACAGTCGCATGGCAACGCTCTGTGCACCTATTGCCCTGAGGGTGAAATTGTGTAGTCCATAGTTTATCTATCTTCAACACTTTACAAACCTGTACAAGCAGGTCTGACATAAAATTGGTAACGTGGTCACTGATGATAGATGCAGGTTTCCCAAATTTTAAGATCCATTCTGTTATAAATGCACGTGCTACTCGCTCAGCGGTCTCATCCTCAAGTGGCACCATCACTAAGTATCTGTAGAAATGATCTAACATCGTTAGGATGTATTTTATGACATTGCTTTGTCCTGGAAGTGGCCCAACAATATCTAGGCCTACATGCTCAAAAGGATATGTTGTTTCGGGTAGTTCCATTAGTTTAGCCGTTCCCTCGCCACATGTAGTGCTCCTATTACAGCTGTCGCAGCTATTGACGAACGTCTTGACATCAGCTTGACGTCCTGGTCATCATTATCTTTTTGCTACCCGAAGATTTGTAGATCGTTTCCCGCTGTGTCCAGCTAATAAATGGTCGTGGCATTCCCTCAAGAGGTTTTCACATTTATTCCTCGGAACTACCATGCACTGGCCCTTTGACGTATCTCGTACCAGTATTACTTCTATCTTGGAGAAGTGTGGCTGGTATCTCCATGTTTTACACTCCTGGTCAAGTGCTTGCTCTTCTTACATGCTAGTGGTGACATGTAGGGTTACTGCTCTTAACTTCAACTCATCGCGTTGGCGTTCCCGTGCAAGATACCTGACATATAAATGTCGGTGAACTGGTAACTACTCAACTTCAAAGTCCAACATAGTACCTGCTACTTGGATCCTTCAATTACCATAATCATTTTAAGGCGGCATGGCCTGTCACTACTGTGAATGGATAGCCATACATATGAGAGTAATAATGATTTATTCCCCACCCTACTGCTAACAACTCTTTCTCAGTTACATTGTATCCTATCTCAGTTTAATTATGTTGCCGGTAGGCATATACGATGGGATGTTCCTTCCCATCTATTTCTTGCGACAAAACTCACACTATAGCAAAGTTCCTAGCATCTGTTGCTATAATAAATGGATTCTTGAAGTCTGGGTAAGCTAGTACTGCTTGATATGTCAATTTCTCCTTAAACTGGTCCATAGTGCGGTCACACTACGTGGTACACTCAAATTTAGTGTCTTTCCTTAGCAATCTGGTGAGCGGCTTAGCAATATTTGCATAATTTGTAAAACATTATCTATAAAAGTTAGAAAGGCCCAAAAATGATTGAAGTTCCTTAACTGTTCTTGGTGTTGGTAAATCTCTGACAGTTTCTACTAATCGCTTATCTGGATTCAAGCCAACATTCAAAATCACATGACCTAAATATTCTGTTTATGACTTAGCAAAATGGTATTTTTCCATAGACACAGATAATTTGACAACTTCTAAACGTTCAAATACAGTGTGCAATCTTTCTGCATAATGAAGAATGCCCTTACTGAATATTACAATGTAGTCAAGATATGTCATACAATGTATAGGTGATAGTCCCCTTAAAATGCTGTCCATTAAGCGTTGAAAAGTAGCGTGGGTATTATTAAGTCCAAAAGTCATCCTCAAATATGTGTACACTCCTGTCAGTGTGACGAATGAAGTCTTTGCTTGGTCCTTTGGATGTACCCCTATGTTATGGTACGCCACTGTGATATCAATAACAGGAAATAGTTTACAATTGCCTAGCCAATCTAAAGTTTCCGTAATGTTTGGAAGGGGTTAAATATCTGGAGTCGCTACGGTGTTAAGCGCTCTATAATCTACACAAAATCTGTATTTCTGTTCTCTACGCAGTGATTTTTTTTCTTTAGAATAACAATTGGGGAGGCCAAGGGTTAGTCCCCTGGTTCCCGTGGAACAATTATTCCAGCCTTTAACTGCTCGTCTATCATGTCCTGTACTAATTTTTGCTGGTGATAGGGAGCTCTTTATGCCAGTTGTGCTCTTGGCTTGGCGTCCCCTGTGTGAATACGATGTTGTACTAATAGTGTCAAAGTTAAATTGTCTCGCTCCCTAAATAGATTGCTGTATTTCCTCAGAACTGGCTATAGTACCTTACTATAATCATCAGACAAATGGTTCAATTTCAACTTTATGTCCAACTCAACCTGCACTTGGGTGTTCCTCACTTGTTTCTCGGACATAAACTCGTTATGCCCCGTGGCGAATCTCGAGCACACTTGCTATAGCCCCTGACCCTGCCGATCTCCGGTTCTATCACAACCGGCTTTTATATTAAGGATATCACGTTTGTCGACAAACTCTATCCACCCTATTGCGGCGCTCTAGGGCAACACAGCCATAGTTGAACTCATATTTACTACGCTGATAGGGATTACTACCTTATCAGTCACAGCCACGACCTTGATTACTCTGCGAATTACATAAACATGTTGGGCATTTAAACGCTCCTCTTCAAGATAAGGTTCTACCCGAATATATCTGCCCAACTCCTTATCTGGCATTGTATTGACATATAGGATTTTCCCTGTTTCCAGGGGCAAACCTTCTACTGCTTTCAAATGTAGGCGTCCCTAGCCATGTTTTACAGAGCAGGGTGGAGTCGCGTTCTCCATATATACATCTGTGACGGCTAGTCTGGTTCTACCTCCAGCCACCTCCCTCAGGCCATAACATTTATGGCCTAAGTGCAGTTTCTGTTTTGCTACGTTTAAAATAGCGCCATGTTCATGCAGGAAATCAAGACATAATATGGCATAATATTCCCGACTAGTGCCGTCTACCACCTGGATACGTACGGAATAGACTTCCTTGCCTAATCCTAAATTGAAAAGTTTTTTTTACCAAAATTCCTCACAAAGCGGCCATTTAAGCCCAAAATCCTAAATTTTGGTCTGGAGACATATCTAGTCCCAACAACATTTCGTCACATCAAAGAAACATCTGCGCCAGTATCTAATTACAATCTACAATGGTGATCCTCATATCTGCAACTAGCAATCAGTCTTTGGACACTCTCATCATTATATGTACTTACTGCTGGGATGTTCTTGATTGTGGACCGGGTGTCGTGGCCAGGCCGGTCCCTGCGATGTTTGGGTTTCGCTGGCTCCTCCTGGTATTGCCCTGACAGTCTTTAAAATAGTGTCCCAACAATTTATAATAATAACAGTGTACCTGTTCTCGAGGGTTTCTGGAGTGACGCGGAGCTCTCCAACACTCCATACCTCTGGTATCATCCCTCCTAGCATGCCCATACCTATGGCACTGGAAACGTGGTGTCTACCTCCTGCTGTTGAATATATTATTATTATTAGCACCACGTCTTACAACCCGTTCGGGTTATACGCACTTACGCTAATGTGCAATGGTAGGGTGATTGTGAGATGAAATGAAGGACCTACAGTTTAACGTGTAATCCGAACCACGGTGGAGACCTGGCATTCCTCACATTCACAAGATGTCTTGTCAGAGGTGAAGGAAGGGTTTGGTAATCAGATAAATCTTTGCCGGGACCGAGGATTGAACCCCGGACGCCAGCATATAAGTCTGACACCTTACCCCTAGACCACCAGGTCACCTGTGGAAAATAGCCATACTAACAGAATGTTTTGAGTCAGTTGGTCTTCTTTCTGTTCAAAAAATATCATTGGCAGAGTCTTACTGTTTCCTAGAAGATTTTAGGCTTATTTAGGCATGTAAAATGCCCCAGTTCACCTTTTAGCCCATTCAAAAACGCGCCAAGCACCCGCTGATCAGATTCATACTTTAATGCCTCATTATGGACCAAGTTGTCACCTAACTCATAAGTGTTGGCGTTAATCTTCCTGACATTAATTGGGGGCAGGGGTTTGGATCTTTGACTAGTATTCGCGTGGTTAACTCTAAGCTGTTCATTTTCAGATCTCAGTTCTCCAAGCTGCTGAATTATCTGGCTGAGCGTCTACTGTAAGCCTGTCACCTCACCTTGAATCGTAACCTTAGCCATTTCAATAATCGATATGGTCCTACCTTTGATAAACACCCAGTCTGCAACGTACTGCGATATCCTCAATCCTCTGATGGCTGGATGGGCTGGTTGGTATCTGTTGACGAACGTATTGGTCAAAACCTAATCGCAAAATTCGAAATGAATAGCGGGTGTCAAAACCGAATGCGAAGTCCCGGACCAAACGCGAATTGCGAGGGCACAGCTATCATGGTCTAGCTATACACATTGTCCAATGTTTACTATCGGTTGGCTTGCTAGCCTGGCGGGTTGCCTTTAAATAGTAGCAGGCGCACTGCACTGTCACTTAAGAGTCCCGTCCTCTTGACCACATATCAGAAAAATAAAAATTCTTAAGAGCCTGTCACACATTTCACTGTATAGTTCCACAACACACAATCAATAAAATAGGCAATAAGATAACAACAATAATACATCCAATAAAATCACGCGGCCACATTTTCATGTCTACGTCACAATGTTGTTGAACACGAGTTCGAGTCCAAGTCAAAGCTATTAAGGCATAAATTTAGCACATCGTTATCAATGCTTATCACTGTCCTCAACACACGCGTCTAAAGTGTCACGCACCATTGCCTTATCACGTTACTTAAGTGTCACATTGTACTAGTCACTACGGATAAACATCATGCCACTTGCAGTCACAGTCACTGGTCACTGGATCTATCACCGTCATCCCTTCTGATTACCACTAACAAAGGTCCTGGGTTCAATCACTACCCCACATCTGACACCAATATGCAAGGACTGGCTGAGCTTATTATATACATTATCCCCCCCTTTCTGACACTAAAATTTAAGGCGGCGCCAGCTATTATGTTGCAAGTGAAGGTTCCAAGCGAGAGACACAAGAACACAATCAATCACATACACTACCCGGTTTATTTATCAAAGCAATCTGCTCATATACATTGCCTTCTGTCATGTCGTTCACCCATCCCCGGTCAACTACATCAACATGTGACATGGTTTGAGGTCTCTCACTTCCCTTGGCATCCGTCTTGTCATGACTCTCTCTCAGGAAACTTGTGCCTACGTGTTGATCGCACGGGAAATACCTCACATTTCAAATGATTGACACTACAATTACTAGCTGACTGGCGATATTTGAACTTACAATAGATACCAAGCAGGTTGAGAATAAATCGCTAAGTTGAGAGATTCAAAATTGCATTGTTAATAATTATAAATTTAATGGTAAACAATTCTATGCAATAAATAATAAAATGCTACGACTTAAAGAAATGCACACTAAACTTTCTCAGATCGACCTTACGGTTTCAAATATTAATGAAAATTTTGTGATTTTGAAATTCTAGTACAACTGAGGCCATTTGATAAATTGATGAAATTGTATCAATTTCTCAACTGGCCTGCTCCCACAAACACGGGCTAGTAACCAAGTTTCGAGGACGCGACACCTTCACCGGACACCCCTTCGTGACACCAGCAATAGAATCATCCACTTGTCTGAATAAATCAACCAACGCCAAAACAACAATAACCATTGAGCATGATATTCTTAATTCAATTGACTCAAGAAGAATCTTAAAATAATTTGCCAAAATGAAAGCTAGGAAAATTTACATGTAAGCCTTTTTTTAAATTTGTTATTTAGCAGTCTATTTACAAATTATTTCATATTTTGTCAAACTTTAGCATCTAAGTATAAATATGTTAAGTTTTAATTTGTCTAATATAATTTACACTGTATTTTGGCAACATTAATTCAAGTATATTCAAACTCTTGAAAAATATCACAGGATATTGTTTATTGTTACACTAATTTTCGGTGTAGTTTTATTGAGTACAACTTGACTTGTGATAATTTAAATTTTAAATACACGGAACCCTTAAGAACCCGATAGTAAATGCTGTTGTAAACTCCCCCCCATATTCATATACTCATAAATAACAGACAGGTTGGTTACAAGAGAGTTTTATTTTTATTCAACAAAATGACAAAAGGCTCTATGAGAGAGTGAAGCATGCCCAGCGTTAGGCGCTGGATCCATACACAATGGCCGACGAGTAATAATAACACAATAAAAATGCGGGACGCCTCCCCAAGTTCATAAATGTCCAAACAAACACTTTAAACAACTACATATAAATTGACCTTCGCACAAATCTGGTATAGATAACAATAATAATGAAAGATGGCGATGGTAAACCCTAAAATATGGTAATATCAAAAGGATATTAGCTAGTCGTCATCGGTGACTCTCAATTTATCAGAGTAGTAGACAAAATGTTCTAGATAAAAGCATATATTAACAGCCATAAATGGGCGTAATAGAAATATACAACAAAAATAGAAACATTCGTTATAGTTAGGAAAACTAACGTTAAACATTTCAACTAGAGTTAAAAGAATAAGCACGCCGACTCGCGGCCCTTGATTTGACCAACAAAAAATAAATCTCTGATGTTTAACAATAACAAATAACTTCTCAATAATAATACGAGGCATAATCTTAAAACATAAGATTTGACAAAATTACAATATAATACAACCCAATATAGCAAAGGACCTAAAATGGAGGTGCTCTAAAATGTAAGCCCATCCGTGAAGCGGTTAAAAGAGTTCCCCTATCAGACAAATGCTTTTGGTCCGACCGTGCAACAATATTACGTTTAGCCATAGTATTTAAGAGAAATTTAGGAGACCCGGAATACATAAATAAAGATTCAATTTATAATTTAACATCACAGATGGTAATTTTGAAGGATTAATGCCAAACTGAATTTAGAAATAAACAAAGCTAAATCTATCCAAGAGCAAAGTGCCTCACTAAGCGATCGTAGTGTAATATGTACTGTCACTACTGAGTCCAGCCATTATATACACACGCTTGGGGTCATGTGTTCTCAAAGGGCGGGAAGCAAGGATAGGTAGAGGGGTAAGGAGGGTAGTACTTTTCTGGAACATACTCACTCAGCCTAGGCATAATTCAAACGCGCGCCGAACAATAGTTCCGTTATCTTCCAATAACAGCTGCTGGCGTGCACCCTACATGCCTATATTGACTGTCTATTATTTTCTTGGGCGAGGCACAATTAGAGGTGAGCAGCGAACTATGATCCCACAGGTCAATTTGAAATAAGTCGTGCCGCAACGTTGTTGCGTGGAGCTTTGTCGTGACGAGTCAACTGGGGCAGAAGCGGTAAGTCAAACCATCCTCTTCTTTACGTGCTGTAACAAGGTTACACAGTGTAGTCTTAACGGGTGGGCCAATTGGACCCAAGCCCAAGGCCTCGAACCAAATAGGGGCCCCAAATTGGCGGTTTGTTTATTTTTGTGTGATTTTTCAATTTCAAAGTTTGAAGGTTAAAAAATAAGCGGTAATCCCTGATTACACTGACGCAATAGTAATTTTTTTATATTTGATTGAGGAATTTTTTTCTCACATATCATGTCAAAAAATATAATTAAGAAATACAGTGTGAGAAGCAGAAATTTTTAGTATGTTAATATTCCTAATTATAGATCTTTTATTGACACTTCGATGCGCTATCACCGAGCACTGAGAATTTAGGAAACAAATTTATCTGTTCTTTTGATTTCAATATAATGTTAAAATGTTTATCTTAGTTTCAGTTGCTTATTTTAAGTTTCAATTTCCTCCCTTATTTATTTTCTGTGTTTGCTTTATCAACAGATTAACGTTTTGTTCATTTTGTAGCTGGCAACATATTTTTCTTATAGCAAAAATTTGAAAATTAAGTGTAAAGAGTCCCCATAAACGATTTGGACAAGGACCCCGAATGTCTGTCTTAAGACGGACCTGAAGAAATTGCCATAATAATTTGCGCCTTAAACTAAACGGAAGGGGGTAGGAGCGTGTTTGTTGGGGTTGGGGCGGGCAGATGCCAAAATTATTCTCGCTTGTAGCAAAAATGTTCCTTGGACTGCTACCGCATAACTTGGCACACATTAATAATTAATCTTTGTAGTTCCTAAAGGACGATTCCTATTCACTGATGTGCTTTGAAATTTCATGTTTGCATCACATATTTTTGACAAACTAATGACTAGTATATTTCAGGTTTTGTTATTGCCGATTTGTAAATCTTTGTCAAATATGGGCTTAATGAGAAATAATTAAACTACATACGTTATTTCACATCATGGTAAGGTTTAGCTAGTTTGTAGCTTACGACATATTCTTACTTTTTGCAATAAGATCTTGTCACTGTTTTTCATACTAAGTATAATAAAGGTATATTACTCAAAATATTAATTTAAATTACACATGCCTAAATTGTAACCAATCCTAACCTAATCTAGATTTTGTTGAAATTTTGAAAATGAAGTTATAATCTAATTTGGATGGGTTGACTTGTAATAATTATAAAACTATAAATGAAATATAATGATTTAGTATAGGCTAACAAATTTTCTAGTGTTTATTTTGTGATTGTTAAGGACTAGATACTTTTAACTTGTTAGCATCAAAATATATTTAATTTCAGTTAATATATAACTTGTTTAAATAAGCATCATACTTTCTCCAGGGCTGGATCAAGGGTAGGGGGACACCAAATGGGCTGGGTGTTGAAAGAATCTTAGGGAAACAGAAAAAAGAAAGGATTTTACACTTTTTATGTGATAGAAAATAAATGACGTGTAAGAAAATACTTCAGAGAAGGATAACAAACATGTTTTATTTTCTGTAAGAAAGTCAAGTAAATAAGGAAAGGATTATAGAAGTTTTAGCGGAAATTTAAGTGAAATAGGACAAGGTTGGAAAGCACAAGGTTAATCAAAAACGTGTCTTGGAAGATTCACTCAATTTAGTAAGTTTTCACGCCACTTGTGTTGTAGTCAAGGCTGAAATACTTCATCGCCTCTCTTTGTTCTTTGTGGCATCAACTACAGGATGGAAAGTTCTCCAGGCTCAAGGCCGTAGCCAGCCAATAATTTCAGGGGAGTATGGGGGGTTGGTGGGCACATCCCCCACTTGCCGGAAGCTATAAAATTTATAAATGTTAAACACCTCTAGAAGCTATCTGAAGTATTTTTTATTGCAACATCGCTCCTTAACTGCTGAAGGCTAGGAAAATTTCTTGATATTAAACACCTCTAGAAGCTATCTGAAGTGGTTTTTATGGAAACATAACCCCTTAGTTGCTGAAGGCTAAGAAAATTTCTAAATATTAAACACCTTTAGAAGCTATCTGAAGTGTTTTTACATGGCAATATAGCCCATTAACTACTGAAGGCTATACAAATTTCTAAATATTAAACACCTACAAAAGCTATGTGAAGTATTTTTATGGCAACATAGTCCCCTAATTGCTGAAGGCTAGAAAAAATTCTAAATATGAGACACCTCTAAAAGCTACCTGAAGTATTTTTTATGGCAACATAACCCCCTAACTCCTGAAGGCTAGAAAATTTTCTAAATATTAAATATTATGGTAACACAGCCCCCTAATTTGTACTTGTATCTTATTATTGATATTGTCTGAACCATAAATAAAGCCATATATACTTTGTTCATTAAATTTCAGACTCCAACCTAACTGACTACGGCCTTTTCCAGGAATATGTGAAAACCACATTGAAATCGCAGACACAAACCATATTGTCAACTAAAATTAAATATGTGCGACCGATTTTCTTCCAACTTGAAAAAGTAGTGAAGTGCCTTAGATGAACTCAAGAACTGAGGTGATTTAAATTTGGAAACTAAAGATGGAACCAAAACCTTTTTGAAGGACTTCTAAACATTTGAGTTCATTTTGAGGACCTGTTTCTGATACAAAGTTCTGAGTCCTACTAATCGTGTCAACAAATTGCTTCAAAGAGAGGATATAACAGTTGATTAGTGGACTTATTAAAACTTTTGAGATCCAATCAAGATACTTGTGCAACATATGCAATCAATGAAGCCAGGGAAAAGGCAAAATAACTCTTGTGAGCACCAATTTACATGAAGTTCGAATAAGAAAAAGGAAGAATTTTTTGATGAAGAAGGAGAAGATGAATAGGTTATTCAAATGTCTGTATAAAAAATTCAAGATCATTCCCTTGGAAGTAATGGACAAGGTGCTTTCAAAATTTGGGAGATTTGAAGCAATGGGGTAACTAGATGAGAAAATTAGTTTTATTCATGGCTCCAAATTCCAGTCACTTTTTGTAGGATACCTTAGGTCAAAGGAAGCCCAGATTGCTGAGACGTATTCAAATAATATTTGTAAAACTGAGCTTGAGCTAAAAGTAGAGATCTTTAAGCACCACACCCTGAGCTTAGACAATAATTTGAATAATTCACCACCTAAAGCTCTCCTAAAATTAATTTTCAGATGTGGCCTTGAAGAAGCCTACCCGAATATTTCAACAGCCCTGAAGATTTTGTTGACACTTCCAAGGAATGTTGCATCAAACTAACGGAGTTTCATCAATTTAAAACTGATTCAAACTTCCTTGTGGATAACTAAGAGATAGGTACGTCCATCAAACTTATGTATAATTAACATTGAACACAAAGTGGCATCACAAATATCGTATGACGAGGTCATAAAAGAATTGACAGCCAAAAAAGCTCACAAGTTGAAGTTCTAGGCTAGGAGTATTTTTGCAATCACTTTTGTACATTTTTGTATCACTATTTTGTATAATATTTTTGTGTTAAAGCCATAAATAATACCTTCATTTTACAAATTTATTTTGTTTTTATTTTCCCAATTCCAAACAAAAACAAATCAAAATAAATATCAACAGTAGACCAAGTCCAAAATCATACAATTTTAATGCATAAGTCAAAAAGTTTGGTGAACAGCCACCTATCCAAAGGGGGGGGGGAGGAATTTTGAGGTTTTCCCCCCACAAAAGAAAATTTCCAGTTCCAACCTTGTCTTCCTAAAGGATTGATGTAAATAATACCCATGATTAACCTTTTGAAGACGATAGTGAAATATTATATATCACATTTAGGTGAGTAAACATTTACATTAAAGAATATACAATTCAGTTTCACAGGTTATCGTATACAAATACGAGTAAAACCTTCGATATATTAAAGTATGTAACTAGCTATCAGGCAAGCTTACATTCGGTTAAGTCTATAATACAAGTCTATTAGCTTGTACATTGGTTTCAGAATAAGATAAATAAACCATATTTTACGATAACTATAATGAAACAAGATACCTAGCAATTTGATTACAATTGTTTAAATTATAGATTTTGTGTAATAGTCTTACTTTAAACCGATCATTTAGGTTATAGACTTGTTGAAATTATTACCATACCTTGATTTTGATAAGGATCCCGTTTTAGAAGGCCTTGTTTCTGTTAAATTATAACGAGAAAAAGTTTATGTTCAGAGATTGTAGACCAATTGAGAATTACTAATTAGTAGTTTGATAAGTTTATTAATAATCAGAAATAAACATTAATACATATTACGAACAAGAAACTTTACGCGGCAACAATCGTGTTACTACTGTCTCTTCTCAGTCCCACGCACACACAACAGTATCACTTCCATTGTGCACAAACCTGGGCACCACAGATGTCACTACATTTTTATTCGCTGTAATATAAATTAACCTATACTTCAACACGCCTCCTTAAATTTATATTACAGTCCAACCTTAATCATAAACAAATTTATATCATATTTGTAACATTACGTCATATAATGTTACAATTGGACATCGCCCCATACTGACGTAAATGGATGTGTCGCATCAAATCATACTACCCGCTCCAATATATTCAATTAAATTTAGGATCCCTACAATAGTATTGTTCGCTGTTGTAGTTCTTGTAGGCTAAGCAGACATAATATAACAATGCTGGACAATATGTTTCACGACTCAACCTAAATCAATGTAATAAATAATCTGTTCAAGTACTTACGATATGAATCTGCTTTCAATAGAATCCTGCTAGGCTGAACGACGCACGGGAATCCAAGACCGGCGACTGGGGCAAGAGAGGTCCGGTGTATCAACAACACTCGTCCCGACACTCAAAATGGACTGGCAAGTAATGAGGGATGAACTTACAACGCCTGCTAGAGGATACTTACGTAGCTGACCTCTGACGGAGGGAAGAAGAACCTCCTTCAAAACATCGGGTGATTGGAAATATTGCTGATTTCCAATGGAGCGAGAACAACTATCAACAACATCAACAAAGGTCTACGTGACTTTTTGCAGGCATCGTGACGTCACCGCGTGTGTTTTTGTATCCCCACCATAACAACGAAATCCCTATATAATGGCTATGCAAGCGTGCAATAATTGACTATTCTACGATCAACGATCGACGACAGATCATTGTCATGGAGCTGGGCAATGGCTGGAGAAATACTTGTAAAATGTATCAAAATCGTCGCTTAGACGAGTGGAGTTATGAACTCTAACTTCTTTATTAACTATAAACTTTTTACATAAAATATTCTGTTTCAAAATTTAACGTATTTATAATTTAATCGTCAATTTAATTTAAATACTCTATCTTTAAAATGTCGCCGCTCGGGCGCTGGACTTGTACTTTTGTATTTATTCTCGTAAATATCCTCAGTTACGTGCTAATTAGAAGTTGACATGTTAATATTTAATTGTTTGGAATTGTAGAGTATTCCCGTTTTTTTTAAGTAACTTTTCATATTTGAAATTATGGTTTGAATTAACGTAACGTGATGTAACTATTTATTGGAATTTGAATTAGGATAACTTTAATCTTTTGTAACGTAAGTTCTGTTTGAACAGCTAAAGTTTTGTTTATTTATGTGTCCCTTATTCTCAGTCAGATCGGATAGTCCCGTGGGAGTTTGGCTTAGGTCTGGTAGTCAAACCCTCACGTTTTGTAAACACTGTTGTGTGGTCGTCAAATTTAAATTACTTTATTTTTATGATATCGTTTTCTGTGAATTACGAAACCTTTGGAACCATATCAAGGTGCCCATTAGGCCCTAATAATTTTTGTATCGAATATAAATAAATACGCTGTAGTATTGTCTCATATAGACTGGTCTATCAATATTTTGATGGATTTCATGTTTCCTTTTGTTAAAATACTTGCGCAACTTGAATTATGTAAAGTTGTTTACTTCGAGTATAATTTCCAACAGAACTCATTATGATATAATGAGACCATTTATTGTCATTTAAATGAATAAAACTGCTCATTTTGTTGAATTTACATATTATTATATTTTCCATTTATCTTGTTTGTCAAGTTTACACTCTCCCTATATTTACCTTTTATGGTCGGGTAGTATTAGGACTCAGGGAGGGTGCAACATATTCATTACATATATGAATTTTTTAAACTTATTTCGACCTAATGGCTTAGTAAAAATATCAGCAACATGTTCATCTTAATCTATTTTAACAATATAAATTTCTGCTTTAACATAACTCTCGTTTATAAAATGATAATGTGTCTCTATATACTTCGAATGTTTTGTTAAATTGCCATACTTAGCTATATTTATCGTACCAGAATTATCTTCATACATTTTTATCGGCTAACAAATTTCAATATATATATATAATATCTAGCAAAATATATTTCACAACTTTTAATTCACTAACACACTCAGAAAATGCAACATACTCAGCTGATGGGAATGATTTTGTTATACTACTCTGAGGTTTCTTAGATTTCCAAAAAATCATATTTCCATACATTTTAATTTAATATCCAGTCGTCAATTTTCTGTCAATAATATCACCTTCCCAATCAGCATCTACGTAACAGTTTAAGATCTCTGCATTAACACTTCTGTTAAAGGTTAACTCTAAATCTTTTATCAAAACTAAATACTTTGATACCCTCATAGCATATTTATAATGAGTATTATCATTAAATAATTTACGCTGAAACTTATTGCACTGTTTTACAATGGAACCGGGTTCTGGGAGTAACCACTGAATAATCAAATAGCAAAGGTGAACACCAAAAGCGTCAGCCATTCTCTTACTGACTCGCCCATAGTGCCAACCTCTCAAACTTTATCATACTGTGCACTCTCCCCTTACAAAATAATAAGAAACCTAATGCTACATGTGGTTGGTCTAGTTCATTAACATTAAAAGACTTGGAGCTGGTAAAGGCCTTTATAATGGAGTTGAATCGCCCTCCGCACCAAGGTTTCTTCCCATTTGAGGTGATAGTGGTTTCTGAATTATTTTTTTAGGCACCTATGTCCGAACCAACAGTCGTTCTGGGATGACTGGAGCGTCCGTGGGCTGCGGTTCTGTGTTTGGCCCTTCACATGTTAGTTTTCTCAATTGATCTGCATGGAAAAGTCGGTCTTTTCTTGTTTCACTACAGTAAACTAAGTATGTCACTTTACTGCATCTTTTAAGAATGACACCAGTTTCCCATCCATGCTCATTATATCCTGGCATCTTTATTTTGACTGTTTCTTGTGGGAAGAACTTCAGGGTTTATTTTTATGAGTAGTTGAGTTTCGTAGTTTACTAAAGCTTGGTTTTAGCATGTGCAATCTTTATTTTGATGTGAATCGCAATTCTAGTTCAGCAGAAGTCTTCCCAGTCACTGTATTTGGAGTATTTCTACAGTGAAACAACAAGTTCACTAACAGTAGGTCAAGCGGAACGTTGGGGGCTTGGTATACCATCTTCTTTAATTTTCCTGCTACAATTTGAACCGATTTTTCGGCAGTACCATTTGATGGTGAATGATAAGTTGGTGACTTTATTACCTTGATTCCATTACTAAGGCAAAACTCAACAAACTCTTCTGAATTAAAAGGTGAATCATTATCAGACACAATCGCATCTGGCATGCTTAATGTTGCAAAGCACTCTCTTAATTTGGTTACAGTTTCTTGCACTGTAGCTCTTTTAACAACCAATGCGTCAATCCAAAACGAATAGCAATCAACTAGCACCAAGATCATGTGATTTTTATAGTTCACGTAATCTATATGCACCCTTCCAAATGTTTTATTTGTGATAGGCCATGGTGTCAAATATTTGTATTGTCCTAGGTTTTCAGTAAACTGACACATTTCACAGCCTTTTACGATAGCTTCAATGTCCGCGTCTATGCTAGGCCACCAGCATGTTGATATAGCTAACAATTTCATTTTCACAATGCCGGGATGATGATCATGCCATTCTTTAAGAACATCATTTCTTAAACTCTTAGGAATAATTACACGAGATCCCCGTACAAGCACACCTTCAACTGAGGAAATTCCTTCTCATCTTCTAAAAAAGGCACAAGTTCAGGACCCTAGTCTAGCAGGTTTTCGTTTTTCTCTGGTTAATCTTCTCAACCCTAAATTTGCATTTTGATCATTTATATTTCCATTTGTTATTTCATGTTCATTTTTATCACTATCATTTTCATTTCTTCCTTCATTTAAACCTCTATCATAAGCCTTTCTGGACTCTTCTCTAAAACTCATATAATTTGTACTATCTTCAATTATATCTACATGTCTTGCTACGACTATCTTGTCATTTAGTAAAACTCTATACGCAACATATTCATAACCTAACAAAATACATAGATCTGCTTTTCTGTCCCATTTTGAATTTATAAGGTGTTTTATTTTTCTCTACATTATTAGTAATTGTCCTATTTTTCAAATAAGCAGCTGTTTTGACTACTTCAGCCAGAACCTATTATGTACTTTGACCTCTACTAATAAACATCGAGATATATTCATAACATTTCTGTTATGCTTTTCTGCTGTACCATTTAATTCATGAACATATGGTGGACAAGGTTAAATATATATTCCCTTTTCTCTATTAAAATTATATATATCCTTATTCATATACTCCCTGCCATTGTCAAATCTCAGTCGTTTTACCTTTATTTCAGTTTCACTTTCAATTATATTTACATAATCAATAAAACAATTGTATACTTCACTTTTAGATTTGATACAATAAATTTTAGCTACGTTACTGTACGCATCTATAAAAGTTAGAAAATATTTCTCACCGTTTAAACCCGTAGTACTGTGTGGTCCATTAAAATCAGTATGTAGAGTACAATATGTAATATTTATTTTGCTCTATTTCTCTCATTTTTAAATGGTAAACTATGCATTTTATTTTGCAAACATATTCCACATTTCAAATAATCAGATTCTAGTTCCTTTGGCAAAACTTCAAGCATTTGTTTATCCTACATTGTTTTTAGATAATTAAAATTTACATGTCCTAATGTTCTATGATAATTATCTTTCCTTTTCTCTAATATTTAATTTGACTATTATATTTGATTCAGGTTTTACAAATTCGCTAGTCATATGATAAAAAATCATTCTTCTTACACGCTAAAGCAATTAAATTTCCATTTAGATTATATATTTTTGAAATATTTCCTACTGATACAATTTTATTTTTATCTGTTGCTTTCCCATAACTAATTAAATTTCTATATATTTATTTCACATAAATACAGTTAACATATTATTTTCTACCATTCGACCATAAACATTGAATTTGTGTAAAACATTACCTATTTTAGTTGCTTTTAAAAATCGACATCTTTGACTTTAACATTTACTGGTACTCTTGAGTTCAACAAATTCATAAAAATATTCCTCATTATTTATGACATGATCAGAGCAAGCACTATCAACTAACCATTCTACTTTACCGACGCAATTATTAACTTCAACTCACGATTTTTCTAATCCGATTCTTACCTCGATTTTCATAATTAAAACTTCTCGTATTATCGTCTTCAGTTTGCTGTCCTTGTTGATTTGGCCTTTGTGGCCGACCGCCAGATCAACGATGTTGACTTGAGCCTCGACCAGCTCCTCTTCAGCCACCACCACCACCAAGATGTTGTTGTTGTTGGCGTCCACCTCCTTGCTGCTGAGCGCCCCATCTGGGCTTCCACATATTTTCGCTTGGCCTTATGCTCGTACACTGTGCCTTACAATTTACATACTTGCCACACTTAAAACACGTTTTTTAAGCCTTAAATGCACTTGAACTGTTTATGCTACATTCCTCTTTTTCTTTTAATTCAACCATTTTTATTTTACTTTTTACATATTCAACAGTTGTATCACTTTCTTTCGGTACATAAACTAAATAACCAACATAGCTTAACGAATTTGGAATCATTTTAATAATATAACTCAGTTTTTCTTTTTCACTTACATTAGCACCTGCACTTTTAAGTTCGTTCACTAACTTTTCAAACTCAGTAAAAAGGGCACTTGAACCTTCAAAGTTTTTTTAACCTCATTTTATCTAATCTATTTCGTATACAAATTTGCAATGCAGTATATTCCTTTAAGAACATTTCGTCGAACTTTTTTTTATAGTTCCATACGCCGTCTCTTTGTCTTTTATAAGCTGTAACTGATAATTCGAAATACCACTGTAATTCACATTGATTGTCTTCAAGTCCTTTTCACTCCACTCGTCCTCTTTATCCATCGTATCCTTTTCTCTCGTCGCTGCCTCTTCACATTTCTTTAATTTTAAAATCATCGTGATTCTCTTTTTCCAACACTTGTAGTCCTTGCCGTCAAAAATAGGAATTCTCAATTCATCCGCCATCTTGAGGTTTTCGTTCTAACCACGCCCTGCAACCATGTTGAATTATATCGAATAAAGGTTTATGTTAAGAGATTGTAGACCAATTGAGAATAACTAATTAGAAGTTTGATATGTTTATTAGTAGTAATTAGAAATAAACATTAATACATATTACGAACAAGAAACTATACCTGTACAAGAGACAACGGAAGCATACGTGCGCGGCAACAATCACATTACTACTGTCTCTTCCCAGTCCAACGCACACGCATTATCACTTTCATTGTGCACACATATGCGCACCACCACAGCTATCACTACATTTTTATTCGCTGTAATATAGATTTACCTATACTTCAACAGTTTCATACTAGAATTCCACTGTATAGTAGTGTTTTGCAGGAGTAACAGCCCATATAACGGTAGTTTAATATGCTTCCTTGAGGGTCATTTACTCTTTCAAAATACTACTATACAATATGATTCTGGTATGAGATCAATGCCTTTAAATTTGGACCTCCTTCTAAAATCATAGTAAATATTAGCTACTTCAACTTATTTAAATAATCCACTCACAAGTTTATAACCTATTTATACTATTCATACCATTTATTAACTTATTTATTTCATTTAACTATCACATATATCGATGTATATCATATTATAGTCTCAAAATTCCATCTTGCCTTTAATGGGTGTGGGAGAAATTCCCGAAAGTTTCTTTCTCTCTTGCACAATGGAGTACAGACGACAGCACGAAATTTTAAGTCTTAGGTTAAAATCGCGTTGTATTATAAAGTACAATGATCTTTTGTTAAGGGCCGGGTCAATGGTCTTTAGAAGTGAGGAGTCGCGTCAGCACCATTCCCAATTAACGGAAGCAAAAGAAAGCAATTGAGTTTTACTTTGTCTCGGTGGCTCAGTCAAATATACAGTGTTGCTAGAGCTATTGGCACTTTAGAGCTCACCTCTACCCCTCAAACTTCCAAAGAGTTGGGCTGAGTTGGCCAACAAAGCTATAATCCTCTGCAACCTTTATCTCAGATAGCAATCACCTTCGTACTGAAAGGGAGTCAGAGTCCAAAACTTGTACAAAGCCTTGACTAGGGCTGTTAGGGGCAGTAACCTAAGATTGTCCCAAATAGAAGGCAATACATTTGTCAACTCGCTTGGGCTTTCATTGAAATTCATCCTGGCCATAGCATAGAAAAATTTGAAGTTTTCAGGCTCTTACATAATATGTCCATTCGTAATAAAATTGGGGTGTAGTCTGGTTTGCCAGTGATGGGGAAGTTGGGCTTCAAATACCGGCTGAGTGTATGCCCACAAAGAATGTTTTATAAGGTTTTCCACTCTATCTTCACACAAATGTGGCTACATTTTTCTAAAATTTACTTTACTATTCCCTATCCTATTAATGCATTTAAATGGGAATATATCAGACAAGTAGCTGTACACAATACAATAGGAACAATAATAATATTAAAGTGATAAACAAAAGTCTCCTAGAAAGTAGAAACTGTGCAATGCCAGAACTGAGAATACACATTAAGTTACATAATTAATTGGATAATAAATACCATTTTTTTGTTTCTATACATTTTTACATTAAAAACATGAAATAATAGTTAAATTGTGATTTATTTTAAAACGTTATTTTATTGGATAAATAATAATAACACAAATATAAAAAAAATTGTCATCGCTTGGATATTACTCCCGACACACGATTAAAATCAACAATTACTATACATTGGTAATATTATTTATATGCTAAAGCAATCAAAATAAATTACACAAAGGAAATATACGATTATTCATTGAATAAGAGTTACCTTGTAACAATAATTATTGTTGGTATTTATCTACATTAGTAAGTTGTAGGTTTATATGGGTGATGGAACTGACAAAGAGATCCCTGATAATCCAATAGGTACAACAGTTGGCGAGTAGTTCTGAATGACCAGGGCTTAAATCCCCGTTCGTGTGTCATTTTTCTATCTTTACATAATCGCTCCATCAGAATGTCATCTTAAAACATATATTGGCTTAATTCAAAATAGTTTAACAAATACTATATCGGGATTCTAAATTTGAAGCTTAGGCCAGGGAATATGTCTTTATAAAATCTTGGATTACGCGATTATGAAAGCTATCAACTTTTTCAACAGGAACTAAGCGTTTAACCTAAAAAGGCAGTAGTAAGACGTCGTGCTAAAATATGAGTAATTAATGGATAAACTAAAGTGTACAAGACATTTATAAAAGTACGAAGCAAGTTATTACTTACACACTCCTGAAGAGCCAAGAAAAGAGAGAAATTCAGGAACAGCTTAAAAATACTGGAATGTTAGTAACATTTAATTGAAATATTTATATAGTGAGCTTTTGTATAGTAAAAAGCTAACTGAATAACTCGTAATTTTCTCTTTCCACGCCCTTTCTCTTCTATACCGCTTTTCTTCCTGAAAAATAGTGATTATGAGTGACTGCATATAATTCTACATCAAAATCAAATCAATTTCATTACCTCCCTAATAAATTTTATAAAGAATAAGGTTTCATTTCTATATGCTCTCATTAAGTGTCCGATAAAATGAGAATTCCCTTTATAAAACCTTGGAAAAATAAAGAGTTTTCTGGCTAAAAAAAATAGTGGTAGCCCTGAAAGAAAAACAAATCAAAGCTTTGTAATGATATTGATTTGGATTAACTCTAAATTATGTAAAAAGTCATGGATGAAGGTAATTTTTCTTTAAAGTAATATAAGTAGAGTATCCTTTTAAGATTCATCCATGAA
>CABFVX010005749.1:0-23625 GCA_902151425.1 Timema shepardi
AAAGATAGGCTGGAGGTCACTGGTTGTTGAGGTCTTATTTGAAAAGATAGGCTGGAGGTCACTGATTGTTGAGGTCTTTTTTGAAATGATAGGCTGGAGGTCACTGGTTGTTGAGGTCTTATTTGAAATGATAAGCTGGAGGTCACTGGTTGTTGAGGTCTTATTTGAAAGGATAGGCTGGAGGTCATTGGTTGTAAGGTCTTATTTGAAAGGATAGGCTGGAGGTCACTGGTTGTTGAGGTCTTATTTGAAAAGATAGGCTGGAGGTCACTGGTTGTTGAGCTCTTATTTGAAAGGATAGGCTGGAGGTCACTGGTTGTTGAGGTCTTATTTGAAAGGATAGGCTGGAGGTCACTGGTTGTTGAGGTCTTATTTTAAAGGATAGGCTGGAGGTCACTGGTTGTTGAGGTCTTATTTGAAAAGATAGGTTGGAGGTCACTGGTTGTTGAGCTCTTATTTGAAAATATAAGCTGGAGGTCACTGGTTGTTGAGGTCTTATTTGAAAAGATAGGCTGGAGGTCACTGGTTGTTGAGCTATTATTTGAAAAGATAGGTTGGAGGTCACTGGTTGTTGAGCTCTTATTTGAAAAGATAGAATGGAGGTCACTGGTTGTTGAGGTCTTATTTGAAAAGATAGGTTGGAGGTCACTGGTTGTTGAGCTCTTATTTGAAAAGATAAGCTGGAGGTCACTGGTTGTTGAGCTCTTATTTGAAAAGATAAGCTGGAGGTCACTGGTTGTTGAGGTCTTATTTGAAAAGATAGGTTTGAGGTCACTGGTTGTTGAGCTCTCATTTGAAAATATAAGCTGGAGGTCACTGGTTGTTGAGGTCTTATTTGAAAAGATAGGCTGGAGGTCACTAGTTGTTGAGGTCTTATTTGAAAAGATAGGCTGGAGGTCACTGGTTGTTGAGCTCTTATTTGAAAAGATAGGTTGGAGGTCACTAGTTGTTGAGGTCTTATTTGAAAATATAGGTTGGAGGTCACTGGTTGTTGAGCTCTTATTTGAAAAGATAAGCTGGAGGTCACTGGTTGTTGAGGTCTTATTTGAAAATATAGGTTGGAGGTCACTGGTTGTTGAGCTCTTATTTGAAAAGCAGTTTTGTTTTACTTTCTCATGTCCCTAACGGAAAGGAAAATTCTGATGATCACATTAAAAAAAATCGAAGAGTCGAGCTATTTATTAGATGTCGACGTTTCATGACCCCTGAATCCGTAAAATTGGTTATTGCTATGACGTCAGTCCAGGGCTTGAGCCGAAATCATTTGCCGATTGGGTTAAAACTTGGTATTTAGTTTTTCCATAAGGTTCCAATGAGATTTTTTTTATCATTATCTATTGAACCCTAAAATTAAGGGTAGTTTACTTATAAAAATGTAGAGAAATAATGAATTTTTTGAAATATGCTCCGACGATTTTGATTAAAATGTGTACCTAAACAATGTTCAACGAGATTAACTACATGAACATTGCTTTGAAGGCTGATCGTATTGCCATCACTCTATGACAGGGGCCTCCAAACTACGAGCCATGGAATGTGTTTATCCGGCCCGCGAACTTTTAAAAAAACATAACAATTGGTGACCTGGTGGTCTAGGGGGGGTAAGGTGTCAGATTTCTGTGCTGGGGGGTCCGAGATTCAATCCTCGGTCCCGGCACAGATTTATCTGATTGCCAAACCCTTCCTTCACCTCTGACAAGACATCTTGTGAATGTGGGGAAAGTTCGGATCCCACGTTAAACTGTAGGTCCTCCATTTCATCTCGCAATCACCCTACCATCACACATTAGCGTAAGTGTGTATAACCCAAACGGGTAGTAAGACGCGATGCTAATAATATTAATAAGCTTTATGAAGTGGGATTATGAAATTGCACAGAACAGTTAATATATTTCTGTAACAACTTAAAGCTTGTAACTATTGCACTAGAATAGTCAAGAAAAAAAAAATCTTAAACGCCCATAAACGAAGAGTGTTT
The DNA here is from genome assembly GCA_902151425.1 of Timema shepardi. Lineage (NCBI taxonomy): Eukaryota > Metazoa > Arthropoda > Insecta > Phasmatodea > Timematidae > Timema > Timema shepardi. Next base: position 1,979 of record CABFVX010005749.1, read on the forward strand.
ATAACCTTTTTGGATGAAGCTGTCCGGCAGTAGGAGAACAAACAGGGGAGGAGGAAAATACAAATGACCATACAATGTGTTGTGACCCCTCCTATTAAATAACATAATTCTATTCCCAAAGATCCATTCTACGCTCCTATAACAGTTACCTTTCGTATCCAGGACATTTAGCTCTTAATGATCAACAGAAATATGTGGTATTTTCAGAGATGTCATATTTTAAACTATGTTTACAAGTCTATAGATCTATAGGGTCATAGAACATAGTTTTGTGTTCATTCCAGTAAACAAACTCATGTACTATTTAACCTAAGAGCAACATCTGATTGGTAATATTTTGGATACCTAGGCATCAGCCTTTAATGTCCTAAGTTCACAGCTATAACTTACTCTTTTTGTATACTTTCCTTTTTTTTTAATTTTAAAGACACAACAAATGTCATATTTTGTTCCTTTTCCTTGTGTATGGCAATTTTAAGCTATGGCTACACGGAGCCGACTTGCACCGCATTTTCTAACCCGTTAGCAAGTAATTAAGAAGAATGTTTGTTGTTCAATAAGTTGTATATAATATTATTGACAATGATTACAGCGTCACACGTGTGAAAGAAACGCTTAGTTTTACAAGTGCTGGCACAGTGACTTGCCAAGCACTGTGAATAATCACTGGTATAAATCACTGCTCTTTTAAAATAAAGGTCACAGTGATCACCGATATAGTTTTACAAGTGCTGACACAGTGACTTGCCAATCACTGTGAATAATCACTGGTATAAATCACTGCTCTTTTAAAATAAAGGTCACTGTGATCACCGATATCGTAAGATCACTGTTTCGCCCATCTCTACAGAGCTTAGCATTAAAAACCAAGTTGGGAATCTCCCGATTATTTATTTCTGGTGGTTACACGGTCCACACTGAGCGATGCTCTCTCGACGATTCGTCCGCATCGGTGAGATGTGGACTCGTGTAGCCACTTTCATTTATTATTATTAATAGTATTATTATTATTTAGCACCGCGTCTTACTACTCGTTTTTGGGTTATACGCTTTAAGTACTAATTACGCTAATGGATTAGGAATTGGGAAGGTTGAATTAGGGGAAGTGAACCCGCATTTGCGTGTAGAGAGAGCGGAAAACCATTTAGGAAAAACCACCCCCAGTTCACCCGACCGAGATTCGAACCTCGATCTCCCCGTCCTCAGCAGTCGAGCTTAACACGACAAGCGCGTTAGCCAACTACGCCACTGAGGCGGGTCACACTTTCATTTAAAAACATGGATAGTATTCCGCCGGAAAAATGCAGTGCGGTTCCGTGTAGCCGGCTTACAAATTCTTTCCCCCCATTTGTGTAACCATACGGACATCTCCAAATGGCAGTAACACCTAGACCAAGTAAAATTAGGGTGTAATGTTCATAAACTCAATGAAAAAAAAATATTTAAAAAATAATTAGTACATTCCCATTTTCAAGCACACATATTATTTTGCGGCCAGCATTTATAATATTTTACTGAGTTATTAGTGTTATTTTAAAGATATTGATAATATCTACTAAACGTAACAGCAGAAAATCACATAATTTGACGTATGAATACGTTAAAGTAGATCTAGTGACGTTTATAAATGTCAGATAAAGTTATTCATATGAACATTGGACTGTAGTAACTTTTCTAGCTGTCAGATAAGGTTCTTCCTATGAACATTGGACTGTAGTAACTGTTCTAGCTGTCAGATAAGGTTCTTCCTATGAACATTGGACTGTAGTAACTGTTCTAGCTGTCAGATAAGGTTCTTCCTATGAACATTGGACTGTAGTAACTTTTCTAGCTGTCAGATAAGGTTCTTCCTATGAACATTGGACTGTAGTAACTGTTCTAGTTGTCAGATAAGTTTCTTCCTATGAACATTGGACTGTAGTAACTTTCCTATCTGTCAGATAAGGTCTTCCTATGAACATTGGACTGTAGTAACTTTCCTATCTGTCAGATAAGGTCTTCCTATGAACATTGGACTGTATCATCGCACGGTATGTTTATTTTATCCTTACAATGAATGAAACCATGTGCAACATTCTATAAATATAAAACAAAAAACAGGTAGATAGCCCCTGGACAATGTGTGTTGCGTACGCCATTACTGGGTTTCAGCCAGCTGAAAGGCGTATTTCCACTTACCTCCGTTTAAATCGTTAGGTCCTTATTCGCTGTAAAAAACCACCCGCCAAGAGTAACAACCGCATAACTCCATCTAGTTTGATTCTAATTTCTCATATAGATACATTATTCCAAACGTGAAAGTTTTTGAGCTCGAAATTATGATGGATTGTATAGGTTTGTGGGTGGCCTGGTAGTCTAGGGGTAAGGTGTCAGACTTCTATGCTGGCGGCCGGGGTTCAATCCTCGGTCCCGGCACAGATTTATCTAATTACCAAACCCAGTGAATGTGAGGAATGCCAGGCCTCCACCGTGGTTCGGATCCCACGTTAAACTGTAGGTCTTCCATTTCATCTCACAATCACCCTATCATTACACATTAGCGTAAGTGCGTATAACCAAAACGGGTAGTAAGACGCGGTGCTAATAATAATAATAATAATGATGTAGGTTTGTTTATTAGCACCCCGTATTACTACCTGTTTGGGTTATACGTTTATGTACTAATTATGATAATGGTTTTTAGGGACTAGGAAAGTTATATTTATAAGAAGTGTAGCAACATTTGCGTGTAGGAAGAGTGGAAAACTTTTTTTTTAAACACTCTTAATACATCCGGCCGAGATTCGAACCTCGATCTGCTCTTCATCCTCAGTCTATTCTACTGCGAGAGTAGCGCGTCAGACCACGCGTCACACCCCGAGTAAAGATAGTTATTAGGATTCTAGCTCTAGAATTAAAGATAATAGACATACTATATTCGATCGAGAATGGCTCTTAAGATTTTGTTTAAGAGGGTCACTCGTGATTTCTACCGGATGGTGCGAGTTGGTGACACTAGCCAACTGAAGGGCTAAGGCCTATTCTACACTGGCAGTTAAAACGCTAAGCAACCGCGCCTTCGAATGAAACTCTTGTTATCAAGTTAGAACACAAGTTTTGGTCTAGACCAGCGTTTTGACCGCTACCTCTGGAGGCGTTAAAACCACCTAGCGGTAGAAACGCGAATCAAACTACACCAGGAAGTTGTACCTCAATGTCGCAACAAGTCTCTCAGCAGGAATAATAAATACTCTTCCCCTAAATGGTATCACGTTTTGCAATATTTTCATTCACTAGACCAAGTAGTTCATCAAATGAAACCACAGACAGTCTATAGTACAAAAAATAACTTCTCTGGGTACATTCAGTGGTTCATAAACATAATATGACGGCTCAATAATGTGGGGGGAGTCTACCAACGTCTCTATTGACGAGTTTTTTTCCCCCTTCCGATAAAAAATAATCCCCGCAATACAGCCGGCCTGCCCAATGTCCAATTTTAAACCATTCTGCCCAAGTGGAAGCAACAACCGCCCCGTTTTAACCGCTAGTGTAGAAACGGCCCAAGTTTTCGCTCTTCACCGGGTGGTGGGCAAAGACATCAGAACAAACATTCACGGTTTTAAACTCACTATTATATATACGAGGGGTGTATTTTTTTAAAGCAAGGACTGTTTTGCAATAAAATAAAAACTACCAGTTATTTTTGGGTAATTATATTTTTAAATCCGATTGTACATACCTTCAGCTACTTTTCAACATAGTTTCTGTTGTTAAATATTTGCCGTAACATGAGAAATGTTTTTGTAGACCGGCGTCATAGAGGTGCGCCGCCAGCAAGGAAAGCCATCCCTGAACCTTGTTTTGGGACAGACGCAAAGAGGGACAGCAATAACCGCAGCTGAACTTGTCGAAACTTCGCCCCGGCCTACTGTCTGCCGGCGTGTCGTCGCTCCATGGCAACGCGAGGCCCTACTCTGCCACTCGAACACACTCTCTCGTCGAATATTTTGGTTGGCAGCGATTGGATATCCCTCCCTACAGCCCTGACCTTGCCGGATCCGGGCAACTGGGCACCGGGACAACTAGTATAATGCAATGCACTTTTTTCTTTTTAATTATTATTATTATTATTATTATTATTAGCACTGCGTCTTACTACCCGTTCGGGTTATACGCACTTACGCTAATGTGTAATGGTAGGGTGATTGTGAGATGAAATGGAGGACCTACAGTTTAACGTGGGATCCGAACCACGGTGGAGGCCTGGCATTCCCCACATTCACAAGTTGTGATTAATACACGTCTTATCAGAGGTGAAGGAAGGGTTTGGGCATCAGATAAATCTGTGCCGGGACCGAGGATTGAACCCCGGCCGCCAGCATAGAAGACCGACACCTTACCCCTAGACCACCAGGTCACCTTATTTTTAATTAAAAAGTGATTAGTAAAAGCAAAAAATGCACTCTTTGATTATGCGCAACAACATATTTTATTCAAATGCTTTTTGTCTTGTATTAATGCATTGCAATGGTATGGTTAGGTTAGGTTAGGTTAAGTTAAGTTAGGTTAACTTTATAAATATGAACTAATTAAGTTTCCTCTGCTAAAAAAAAATTCCAAACAACTCCAAAAATGAATATTTACGTAATTGAAAAATATGATTAGTTAAAAATAAGGTTAATTTTTAGTTTTTACCCATCACTTTTTAATTTTAATTTAAGAATATATATAAAAAATGGTATGTTTTTTATATTCTAAAAAATGCATTGCATTATACTAGAAAAAAAGTTAATTCAAAAAATGAAATAAAGTGTGTTTTACTATCGTCCAGTTGTCCTGGCGACCAGTTCGCGCGCACCCGGTTGGTGGCGCCCAGTTGCCCTAGACCTTGAACTTCACCCTATTAAACCACCATATTTTCATGCGTCTGAATAGGTCACTAACCGGCAAATATTTCCACACCGACGACGAAATGAAAACGAAGGTTCCGGAATGGCTTTCCTCGCTTGTTGGCAGACTTCTATGATCAGGGTCTATCTATAAAAACTGTTGGTGACCTGGCGGTCTAAGGGGTAAGGAGTCAGACTTCTGTGCTGGCGGCCGGGGTTCAATCCTCGGTCCCAGCACAGATTTATCTGATTACCAAACCCTTCCTTCACCTCTGACAAGACATCTTGTGAATGTGGGGAATGCCAGGCCTCCACCGTGGTTCGGATCCCACGTTAAACTGTAGGTCCTCCATTTCATCTCACAATCACCCTACCATTACACATTAGCGTAAGTGCGTATAAACCGAACGGGTAGTAAGACGCGGTGCTAATAATAATAATAATATCTTCTTGTAAGAAGTGAGATAGTCCGTTGTTGCTCTGTTCTCGGCTTCCCACCGCAGTTCGCTAACACACAAACTGTGTAGCTTATTAAAAGGTCCGGATGAGTTCGCCACTAATGCACTCATCTGAGAATATTTCAAATGTCGATATCACTCTTAGCACTCAAGAGTGTTCGGCTATGAAGCTTGTAAGCGACCTCAATCAGGATTATATTCGAAGTAATTTCAAACAACCGACTTTCCCTTTGCTAGTTATAGGTTGCATCAAAACAATAGCTATACACGATATCACACATACTTCACATTATACGTCTGTCTGTCTGTCGTTTCACCCCAGACAGAGAGTAGGAACTTTCCAACACTCCTCAGCTACCTGCTACCCTTCGCAGTAGACTAGACTACCGATGGCGAGCAGATAGAGGTTCGAATCTCGGTAGGATGTACTAAGGGTGGTTTACAAAAACAGTTTTCCACTCTCCCTCCACGCAAATGCAGGCACACTTCCTCTAAATATAACCTTAATAATCCCTAAAAATTATTAGCGTAATTAGTATATAAGCGAATGGGTAGTAAGACGAGGTGGTAAAAAACACGCCCACCCTTATATTGTGTGTTAAAAACCACAATGGCTTGAGACCCAGGATCGAGCTATACCATCCATGCGGCCACCACCATAAGCGGTGTCAGTGCCAACATTGGCGGATAGAGGGTGTCATGTGGTCAGCACAACAAACCCTCCGGCCATTAATCTCAGTTTTCTAGACCAGAGCCGCTACTTCTTTATTCAAGTAGCTCCTCATTTGTCCTCGAGAGACCGTGTTTGATCTCGTTCCAGATTCTGGTAGCACCGGGTGTCGAACCCGGGTCCTCTGTGACTGTAGCCAAGAACTCTGACCACGGTGCCCATGGGTGCGGTAATACACTTTCTGCCACCGCGGCGCGTACCCGAAACAAAACAGTGTGCCGGAAAAAAAAATTATAGTTTACCATGAACTAAAAAAAAAAAAGAATAAAGTTTGCGGAACATCACCTTAGACCATTTGACCATCAAATCGTATCTGGTCGAGACTGAGCCCCGGGACTTTTATCTTGAATTCGGGCGCGCTATCCTTTCACGCGATCCTACCAATCAGGCAAATCGGTGAGCTCATAAATAAAATAAAAAAATTGTAAGTTTCACAACAGGTTGAACCTGAAAGTGTGCCGCAGTGCATGACGGGTAATACCGACCCCCTCCCCCCCTCACCGCGGACTAACGAACGTCCCGATCACTCACGTGAGACTCGCCTCTTCATTAATCAACGGAGGAGAGGGGAAGAGGGGCAGAGGTGACATAATTTGGGTAGCCATTAATTAATTGAATGTCACGGCCTCTTTGATAAAGTAAGGGGGTGGGGGATGGTAGTAGCGCACCCGCAGGGAAGGGCAGGTACAGTCACGATGCTGCCTACCTGTCACGGGGTATCAGATCAAATATTATGGGGGGTGGGAGGGGGATTTAGGGGACGTGAGAGAAGTTGAGTGTTTTTTGCAGTTTTTATACTAAAACTTTTTTTTTGACAAAATAAATCGAACATTTCTCCAATAGAAAAATATAGTTTAATTTCCTCCACACGGTGATATCAACAGTTGTTGAATATCTGTCATGAACATGTTGACATTAGATGACAAACTTATTAAATGAAGAGAAAAAGTTATCATTAAATTCCAGAACACCCTCGACAAGATATTCAACAACTGTTGATATCACCGTGTGAAAAAAATTAAATTCTTTGTTTATACTGAAGAAATGTTTGATTTATTTTGGCAAAAAAAACAAAAACGTTTTGGTATAAAATTGCAAACATACCTCTCCTTAATACGTGCTTCCTATACTCCCACCTTAATTAACAACATTTACACAAGTTGTATTGTAGATTATCAATGTATTATTATTATTAGATGTTCTGTCTTACGACAGGTCCATTCATTTTGTCAGTGAAACTTAGACCGCCAATGCACCCTGTCCACTGATTCCTCTTTCAGCTCCCAGAATTTTCTTCTTTCCTTCAAGTCATCTATTGTTTGAATCCTCCTCCTTCCTAAGCTCCTATTTCCCTCGACCTTTCCTTCTATGACGTCATGCAGAAGACAGTTCCTCCTAAGGATGTGTCCGACCCAGTTTGCTTTGTACCGAAGAATCACATCCAAAATGGTTCTCTTCTCCTCCACTCTTCATTTGTCCCCCCGTCTGTCCACCTGATCTTCTCACCCACTCTTCATTTGTCCCCCTGTCTGTCCACCTGATCTTCTCACCCACTCTTCGTTTGTCCCCCTGTCTGTCCACCTGATCTTCTCACCCACTCTTCATTTGTCTCCCTGTCTGTCCACCTGATCTTCTCACCCACTCTTCATTTGTCCCCCTGTCTGTCCACCTGATCTTCTCACCCACTCTTCATTTGTCCCCCTGTCTGTCCACCTGATCTTCTCACCCACTCTTCATTTGTCCCCCTGTCTGTCCACCTGATCTTCTCTAGTCTTCTCCAGCTCCACATTTCAAAGCTTTCACTGTAGATACAAATTAAAAATGTGTGTCTTTAAGTATTTGGAAGGGTTTTAGACAAATTTTTTGGTCGAGGTGGTTGTTATTTCAATCGAATTTGTTATTGTTTCTTATAACGGAATATAGATCGAAGTTGTCTAGGGCCCGATTTTGGGGAAACGCGGCTTCAGGATGTTTAACGCTCATTGGCGGCCGAGGTTCAGTCCTCGGCCCCGGCAAAGATTTATCTGATTACCAAACCCTTCCTTCACCTCTGACAAGACATCTTGTGAATGTGGGGAATGCCAGGCCTCCACCGTGGTTCGGATCCCACGTTAAACTGTAGGTCCTCCAATTCATCTCACAATCACCCTACTATTACACATTAGCGTAAGTGCGTATAACCCGAACGGGTAGTAAGACGCGGTAATAATAATAATTTAACGTTCACTTTCCAGGCGCCAAGGTATTTTTCTTCTTCTCCTTGAGTCCACAACTCGAAGATTGGTTTTATATTATTTCTATCAATCCGTAACTGGGCACGCGCTTTCAGCTGGTTAGTGCCGTCTGCAACATCTGATTTAAAAAAACACAATGTACTAGGGGAGCTAACAAAGTCTGGGGGATTACCCGTTGTCTTCCACGGCGAATTTCTACGATCGAGCGCGAAAGAGTCTACCAACTTTACCGGGAAAGGCATTTTCACACACCTTCCTGGGTTCTCTTACACGGCACAATCGACACGGGACCGACGGCTTCACTTCCCTTCCGAAGGAAGTTGTGCTACTGATTTTTTATTGCTTAAGAAAAATTCCGTCGAGCTCAGTCGGGTTTGAACCCACCAACATTGGGCCCTGAGGCGATCCCTTTACCCCAAGATTACCGATCTAAACAGGCAGAAGGTATTCCTAAAATTATATGGGTGGTCACACTGTCTGCGATGTCAGGCTCTTACAGATTGGATTATTATCGGTGTGGAAGTTGAGGCTTGAATCTCAACCAAGCATACTGGGGGGTAAGAGGGCTAGTCCAATATACGATTGACCCATAAGGTTTTTCAATCATCTCTATGAGCTAAAGTGAGTGCAATGGATCTAAGACTATCCTCCTCATCACTATATTAATGGCCTGTTTCAGTATCTAAGTGCCATTTTAAATAGTTATCGACACAAGTTTACTTTCTTTATTAAAAGAAGCGAAGTTGAACAGTGATATATGTTTGTAATATTGTTACCTAAAATAAAAATTATACGAATAAATGGTCCAACACATTCGTACAAACTTTTTCACATAGCTTGGGGGGGAGGTGAAGTTTTTTGTAAACCACTCTCAAATTATTTATATTTGTAAAAATTGGAAATATATTTTTATTCGTCGTGAAAAACTGTTCTCATATATCCATTTTGAAATCAATCTTATTGGCCATTTTCAAAATTTTCAAAATTTCTAAAATTTTGTCTAAAGTAAGCTACCCTTAAGTTAATTTGTTTTAGAAAAACAGTAAGAACGTTATTTATTATAAGGTGAATCGTCTCCAAATACCAATTTTGAACAAAATTGTTAGAACAATTTTCAAAAATCAGTCATGAGTAAACTAATATTAAATAACTTTTTAAAGAAAAACAAGTAAATTTAATTTCATTTGGTGTAAAAAAAACTTACAAACATTAATTCTAAACCAAATCGATAGAGCCATTTCTTAAACTACTCGTGTTTTTTTAAAGTCATCAGTAAACTACTCTTAATCAAAATATCCCCCAAAAAACGAGTATATAGTTTTGGTATTCATGTCAAACACTAGCCAACTGTACGTTTTAAACAAAATTATAAAAGCGCTTTTCGTTATTTCAAATTTTTTGAAATCAATCTTCAGTAAACTACCCTTCGACGAATTGTTACCCGAACTACAAGTATACAGTGCTATTTGTTAAATTAAACACTCCCTAGAATTTTTTAAAATCGTTATAGCCTTTATAGAAAAAAAATTTATTTAAAAAAACCCATTAATTTGTAAATTACCCTTGATTTGAGGGATAGTGTCAGAATAAAAAAATATCCAAGGTATTTCCCTATTACATATAAATCTAAAGTTTGAACAAAATTCATCAGTTACATATCTGTGGTCAAAGATAGACATATAATAACAAAATACAGTGGCGGCTCGTGTATAGGCACTGCGTAACACCCCCTATTTCCACTTGATATTATCGATAGCATTTAATATAATGTGTACATTTTTCTTTAATTCTTTCTTTATTTTTGTAATACAATATATATTCATTAAGCTTAATGTCAGTACTTCAGTAGCCATCCCTCAATTAATGAAAAAAATACAAAAGTCTTTGTATGGAATTGTGCGCTCCACAGTGACCCCGACGTGGTGTTTGATTGTTGTGCGCATGCGCACATAGGAGGGGGTGGGGAGGAAGGTGGGACTGCCAGATAGAGAGAGCACTGTTGCTCTCGCAGTGCCGGCTGTGGCGTGATGGTGAAAGGAAGTTTTTTTTTACTCAGCGTGTGTTGTGCTTAAAAACCGTGTACCATATTCTTGAATGTGATAAAGTGTAGAAGAGTGGAGATTATTAGAGTATTATTTTGCTTCCAGTTATTCTAGTTGATTAATTTTTTTCGGTTATTTTATTTAATAGAAAGACTAAATGCGCTTGCAGTACTTTCAATGGAGAAAAATTTCCTCAGTTGTCGTCCAGAGATCAAGGAGAAAATTATTGAACTTTTTGCGCAAATTAAAACAAGAAGAATAGATTTAATTTTTAAATGAATAGATCAAGCTTGAACTGTAACAATTTAAGTTAAAGTAAGTAAAAACTGTTTTTTTTTTGTTAAGATTCCTGAATAAATTTTCTTTTTATACATTTTTTTTTACTTTTACACAATTTTAAAACAAAGGCTAAAACATTTCTGGAGCAGCACCCCCCACTAATTTTAGCTACGAGCCGCCACTGACAAAATACTTCTTTTTAGGGGAAGGGGGGGTAAAGGGGGGCGGGGGAACAACATACATAAAACGTAAATATTATTTACAAACTCGAGGTCTAGATTTTTTCCCCGATTACGATAATTTCTCTTGATATGAGAAAGTAAAAACAAAAAATCTGTTTTATTTTAATGAAAGAATACCGTGAATAACCTTTCATAGGATAACATTTAATCCCTGTAATATTTTATATCAAACATTGAAATGACACATTTCAACTTCACTTTATACATATTACAACCATACCGTAGTGACGTGTGTTGGAAATTTTTAAACCTGTTTTAAACATATTAAATGGGAAAGCAAAATTCATCTACCGAAGAACATATGTAATAGACCTAGTATAAATATAATAGGGTTGTGTCAGGCCCATCTAAAAAAATTCGAAACGAGATTTAATTATAAATATATATATAATAATATTTAGCACCGCGTCTTACTACCCGTTCGGGTTATACGCTTTAAGTACTAATTACTCTAATGGATTAGGAATTGGGAAGGTTGAATTAGAGGAAGTGAACCCGCATTTGCGTGGCGGGAGAGTGGAAAACAATTTAGGAAAACCACCCCCAGTTCACCCGACCGAGATTCGAACCTCAATCTCCCCATCCTCAGCAGTAGAGCTCAACACGAATAGCGCGTTAGCCAACTACGCCACCGAGGCTGGTTTATATATTTATAAAATATTTCTTAAGCTGAATCAAAATTAAACTAATTTTTAATTAAGTAATATAATTATCGACCCGCTTCGGTGGCCACATGGTCTAACGCGCTACTCTCTCAGTATACTAGAATAAGTATGACGGGGATATCGAGGTTCGAATCTCGGTCGGGTGTACTGAGGGTGGTTTTTTTTTCAAAATGCTTTTACCACTCTCTTTCCACGCAAATGCAGGTACACTTCCTGTAAATGCAATTTTCCTCACCTCTAAAACCATTAACGTAACTAGTACATAAGCGTGTAACCCGAACGGGTGGTAAGACGCGGTGCTAAAAACAAAACGACAAAAATAGCAGCTGCACATCTTCAGGTCGATATTGGGTCTGACAGGAATGCACGCCCGTATTAAAGAGCGGGTAGTAAGACGCGGTGCTAAATCAAGGTTTTTAATCCCATATGATCTTGTTATTGTAAACCTGCTATGCCCGGGACTGTGAAATAACAAACTGAACATTCGTAAACAATTTACTCGAATTGGCCATTCTCGTCTGGACTGATTGTGTTTTGTCCTGGCAGCCCTTTGAGTACTCACATGGTAAACTGAGGGGCTTAAATTGCGCTAATTTTGTTACATCTAGTCGCGTTTAGAATTTAATCACTTGCGTTTGAGATAAATTTCTATTTTATACCATGTTTGAATTAATTTAATTCTGTGTATGTGTGTGTGTGTGTGTGTGTGTGGTAGTGCTTGTTTGTAAGTGTATGTGTGTGTAAGAGTGTAATGTTTAGGTGTTTGTAAGTGTGTATGTAAGGATGTATATGAGTGTGTGTTTAGGTGTTTGTAAGTGTGTATGTAAGGATGTATGTAAGTGTGTGTATAAGTGGTTGTGTGTTTAGGTGTTTGTAAGTTGTGTATGTAAGGATGTATTTAAGGATGTATACAAGGATGTATGTAAGGATGTATGTAAGTGTGTATGTAAGTGTGTATGTAAGTGTGTATGTAAGTGTGTGTATAAGTGTGTAAGTGGTTGTGTGTGTGCTATACAAACTGTATAAATATTGAACTCAGCCCTCACACTCTAATACACCCCAATATAAAAACGTAATAAAACTTACCGAGCTCTAAAATAAGTAAATATGTTATGTATAAATTTATAAATAGAAATATGTATTTAACAAATAAGCTATATCTAATATTGTTACCATATGACATCCAAATATTATGGATATATTTTAACTGAGAAAGTTTACCTACAAGTTTACATGGTGAATATAAATCATTAAATTGTTTTTTGTGTTTTGATAAATCTATATCTGAGACAGTCTCAAGGCTGGTAAATATTAAAAACGTTACAGCACTGAGCTTGAGTGTAATTATCGTACGAGTATATTATGAAAAGTTCAGACTTCTGTGCTGGCGGGTCCGGGATTCAATCCTCGGTCCCGGCACAGATTTATCTGATTACCAAACCCTTCCTTCACCTCTGACAAGACAACTTGTGAATGTGGGGAATGCCNCACAATCACCCTACCATTACACATTAGCGTAAGTACGTATAAACCGAACGGGTAGTAAGACGCGGTGCTAATAATAATAATAATAATAATAATAATAATAATAATAATAATAATATGAAAAGTTCTTTATTTAAGGGTGACAGATAGCAAAAGTTAGCATATCTACTCTAATGCAGTGGCATATGCCTCTGGACCCCACTTAACATGGGGCCCAACACACTGTCCCACGCGCCCAACACACTGGCCCACGCACCCAAAATTAATTTACTAACAGTTGAAAGTGTTGTCTTCTAACACTGTTTTATGTTTCGTAAAGCTTTCACTATTTGATCAAAAATTATTAAATAGTCACTTTATTGTGCATAATTTCATGCTCTACAAAAATCTTGAAATATATATTTTTTCTGTAAAATCAATACGTAACCAAAAAATCAAATAAAAAAGCATTTTTTTAAACAATAAATAATTTACATGACAATTTTGCATGCAGGACATTTTCGCAAAGCTTATAAAAGAATTCCAATAATAAATGTAAATTATTATAATACACGATTTTGGGGCGAGGGGGGCCTTTATTTTCTCGGTGTAGAGGAAGGGACACCATGAAAGTTTTACAACGGGTCCGGTACTACCTAGTTACGCCTCTGCTCTAATGTATCCATCCGCCAGACCACAATGAACTGCCAGACCATGTGTCGAACTGACATCTCTTTTAGCGGTAAAAACTTTCACAACAAAACCATTGGTTTTTACATTATTGAAAAATATACTTATGAAAATAATCGTATGAATTCTGTATTTTTTTTTACAGAATTATCGTCAGTGGTACGCTTAAAAATAATTTCCAAACGAGAGTTTCTAAAAGGCTTTTTTCTCTCCACAAATTAAGATGGTGGGTGAATTAGTTGAAAAGAAGGCCGTTGATGCATATCATAAAAACCGTGTTTGGTTGTTATTCTTTCAATAAGTAATAAAAAAATAGGCCAACCATAAAGTAATCTTTGAAGGAGTATTATTAGACGAGTTTATTAACACTTTTGAGTGATAAAATAGTCAAAATAAGAAAATAATAACTGTTTCCACATAGGTTTACAATATTAACTTCAAAACAATGTTTGAAATAAAATAATTACTATTATTGCTGTAAATCACCAACATCCGGGTGACCTGGTGGTCTAGGGGGGTAAGGTGTCATACTTCTGTGCTGGGGGTCCGGGGTTCAATCCTTGGTCCCGGCACAGATTTATTTGATTACCAAACCCTTCCTTCACCTCTGACAAGACATCTTGTGAACGTGTGGAATGCCAGGCCTCCACCGTGGTTCGGATCCCACGTTAAACTGTAGGTCCTCCATTTCATCTCACAATCACCTTACCATTTCACATTAGCGGGTAGTAAGACGCGGTGTTAATAATACCTATATTTCAGTGGTGAATAAGCAATATATATAATTATGTGTGTAAATATTCTAACTTAAGATTTGGACAGGCACAACGCCCAGTGCCCAGGCCGTTAATCCATCAGAGTGAAAGGGTAAACACACATTTCACAAATAGTACATTTTTCGGCCATGCCGTGAATCAAACCCGAGACCCTAAAGCTCATTCGACAGACACGCTACCGACTGAGCTAAGGGGTCGGATATATGTATATATATCCTAGGAGCTAGGATTCAATATCTGATAAGAGATTAGAGCACACTTTTACGATATTGCGACCCTGACATCGGATTTAGCGCAAGGCCAGTTCAATGTAGCCAAATACAGTCTCATCCAAGGAATCTGAAAACTGTCCTCATCTGTACACAGTCACAACAAAAAAGTTATTGATAGTTAGAAAAGCTACTACAGACAAATGTTCATAGGAAGAACCTTAGCTGAGAGCCAGAAAAGTTACTACAGTCCAATGTTCATAGGAAGAACCTTATCTGACAGCTAGACAAGTTACTACAGTCCAATGTTCATAGGAAGAAACCTTATCTGACAGCTAGAAAAGTTACTACAGTCCAATGTTCATAGGAAGAACCTTATCTGAAAGCTATAACAGTTACTACAGTCCAATGTTCATAGGAAAAACCTTATCTGACAACTATATCAGTTACTACAGTCCAATGTTCATAGCAAGAACCTTATCTGACAGCTAAAACAGTTACTACAGTCCAATGTTCATAGGAAGAACCTTATCTGACAGCTAGACAAGATACTACAGTCCAATGTTCATAGGAAGAACCTTATCTTACATCTAGACAAGATATTACAGTCCAATGTTCATAGGAAGAACCTTGTCTGACAGCTAGAACAGTTACTACAGTCCAATGTTCATAGGGAGGACCTTATCTGAAAGCTATAACAGTTACTACAGTCCAATGTTCATAGGAAGAACCTTGTCTGACAGCTAGAACAGTTACTACAGTCCAATGTTCGTGGGAAGAACCTTATCTGACACATAGAAAAGTTACTACAGTCCAATGTTCATAGGAAGAACCTTATCTGACAGCTAGAAAAGTTACTCCAGTCCAATGTTCATAGGAAGAACCTTATCTGACAACTATATCAGTTACTACAGTCCAATGTTCATAGCAAGAACCTTATCTGACAGCTAGAAAAGTTACTACAGTCCAATGTTCATAGGAAGAACCTTATCTGACAGCTAGAAAAGTTACTACAGTCCAATGTTCATAGGAAGAACTTTATCTGACAACTATAACAGTTACTACAGTCCAATGTTCATAGGAAGAACCTTATCTGACAGCTAGAAAAGTTACTAGTGACTATCCAATGGTTTCCGTTTCATTTGAATGAAGCCGCGTCTTACTACCCGTTCAGGCTGTATATGCACATGTACTAGCCACTCGAATGAGTTATTATTAATAATATTAGGTGTTCTGTCCTACAACAGATCCGTTCCTTTTGTCAGTGAACTAAGACCACCAAAATGCGTCCTGTCCTCTGCCTCCTCCATGAGCTTCTGTCATTATAAAGTTTGAATCCAAAGGAAATGTACCCACGTTTGAGTGAAGGGTAAAGAGGAAAACCACTTAGGTAAATCCACCTTCAGCACTACCATCCGGTAACTTTACCCCATTCTCTCGATCATCGGCAGTCCATTATATTGCGAGATTGACGCCTTAGACCATGTGGCCACCGAAGGGGGTCTATTATCTGTCAAAGCTTATAATATAATGCCCTCCCTTCACCTCTGACAAGACATCTTGTGAATGTGAGGAATGCCAGGCCTCCACCGTGGTTCGGATCCCACGCTAAACTGTAGGTCCTACATTACACATTAGCGTAAGTGCGTATAACCCGAACGGGTAGTAAGACGCGGTGCTAATAATAATAATAATAATAATATAATATAATGCAGTTGTATATTCCAATAAGTCCGTGTTTTTACTTTCCTTCTACATTATTATCATCATCATCACAGCGCACAGTACCATATTCTTGAATGTGATAAAGTATAGGAGAATGTAGAATTATATTATGATTCTGCTTACAGCTATTCTATTTGATTCATTTTTTTTTCGGTTCTTTTATTTAACAGAAAACTTTAACCATGGCCTTGCATCCCCAAGAAATAAGATTCTGTGACTGTAAGTGAACTTCAAAAGCTTAAGTTTTCACAGATATCTCTCCATTAGAAAGTTACAGTTAAGAAAAAGGTCGTTCAACACCTGATATTCTAATATCTCAGCCAGGCAAAAGCAATAACAAGAATTATATTCGTAGATTTAATTCTGAATGGTACCGACGGAAAAGTTGTCTTTGCGGCTGTGAAGTAAAAAAAAGGGGGGGGGGGTATTGTTTTGTTTCCCGTGTTGGCAGAACCCCCCACTTATTTTAGCTACGAGCCACGACTGTGCCATTGGAACGTTTTCAAACGGTTCCCAATATTATTTGAAACCGATTGTACCGCACGCCCCTCGGTACAGCGTAAATCGTTCCGAGTCATATCACACCAAATAAGCATAGGAGGCAACGATGCCATCTAGGCTGATTCCACTCAACTAAAAGGAAACAATATCCTTGCCTCCTTCCTGTCACGTTTATCTCCGCGAGTAGCCTGAGGCTCTATCCTTCAATTGAATAAAAATGAGTGCAACAAGGTAATATGTTGATAAATGTACCCTTTTTTTTCAGGATGGAAAGAAAAACAATTTTACCGCTCCAAAATATTCTTTGAATTTTTTTTAAAGAGGTTTTGCAGTTTTTATTATTATTATTATTATCATTATTATTATTTAGCACCGCGTCTTACTAACCGTTCGGGTTATACGCTTTAAGTACTAATTACGCTAATTGAGTGGGAATTGAGAAGGTTGAATTAGAGGAAGTGAACCCGCATTTGCGTGGAGGGAGAGTGGAAAATCATTTTAGGAAAAACCACCCCCAGTTCACCCGACCGAGATTCGAACCTAGATCTCCCCGTCCTCGGCGGTCGAGCTCAACATGACAAGCGCGTTAGCCAACTACGCCACCGAGGCGGGTAGTTTTTTATTCATCTTTTAGGGGGATACTTCTATTTCCTAGCTAGTTTATATATATATATATATATATATATATGTGTGTAGTGTGTGTGTGTGTGTTTGAATTAAGTAACATGACCATTAGCTTCGATGGCCACATGGTCTAGGACTCCAAGGCACCACTCAGGGCGTACTTAGTGTATTTTTCTTCCCCTAAAATGATAACCACTCTCCCTCCCTACAAATGCAAGTACACTTCTTCTAAATTATTATTATTATTAGCACCGCGTCTTACTACCCGTTCGGGTTATACGCACTTACGCTAATGTGTAATGGTAGGGTGATTAGTGAGATGAAATGGAGGACCTACAGTTTAACGTGGAATCCGAACCACGGCGGAGGCCTGGCATTTCTTCTAAATTAAACCTTCCTTATCCCTAATATGATGTGCTGAAGAAAGACATGAGAAAATCAGGCAGGGTGACAAATGAAGAGTGGGTGAGAAGGGAACCATTTTGGATGTGATTCTTCGATACAAAGCAGACTGAGTCGGACACATCCTTAGGAGGGACTGTCTTCTGTATGACGTCATAGAAGGAAAGGCTGATGGAAAGAGGAGCTTAGGAAGGAGGAGGATTCAAATATTGGATGACTTGAAGGAAATAAGAAACTTCTGGGAGCTGAAGGAGGAGGCAGAGAATAGGGCGCATTGTTGGTCTAAGTTCAATGACTATAAGAATTTATCTGTCGTAAGACAGAACACCTAATAATATTAATTCCTAATAGATAGCTCAATTAATAAATATATGTATAATCCAAACACGTGGTAGTTAAAAAAATAGTACATTCTCTCTTTTAATCAACAATTGACGAATTAATACAATTAAATATGGTTTGGCACAACAAAAAATCAAAACGTGCATTATTGTACTTAGTTGCTTTTTGCCCGCAGCGATTCGATTATTTCGCTTTAAAAAAAGTCCGAACGTTAATATTTTCAAAGCTCGTACGGTGCCAGTCAAGCGAACGCCATTTTTAGATTTAATTAAATGAAGTCAAGTCAAATTTTAAAATATGATAAAAAAAAAATTAACAATATTAATTTGCGTGCAACGGACAAGGTTCGAATCTTATTCGAATGCAAAGGGGGGTAATTAAACCAAATGTGATCCATCTTTTTGAGGTTTTTTTCTTGCATCTCAACGCTAATGTTAGTGCAATTCTAGTAATTACCCTCCACATTATTAGATATTAAATAAATCTTGTGTTAAAACGTTCCAAGGCGACTCCGGTGGGCGCATGGTCTAAGGCGCTACTCTCGCCATAGAATGGGGTGTCGATGACGGGGAGATGGGGTTCGTGTTCCATTCATGTTGTACTATGTGAATTATTTACTTTGATGGTTTTCCACTCTCCCTCCACGAAAATTCGAGTTCACTTCCTCTAATTCAACCTTCCTAATTCCTAATCCATTAGCGTAATTAGTACTTAAAGCGTATAACCCGAACGGGTAGTAAGACGCGGTGATAAATAATAATAATAATAATAATAATAATAATAATAATAACATATGATTCAGACACGCTTGCAAACATTTACAAAAAAAAAATCACGCCATTGGTGCGACAGTGTTCTGTTTTCTAGGTAACACGAGAGGAGTATTTTCAAGAATACCGCCCCAGGTAACAGGATTTATTTACTACGGTCGGAAAGGTCAATACCTAAAGAAGTTGGGCCAGCGGGGGAAAAAAGAAAGAAAGAAGGAAAGCTGATCTCGAAGCCAATACATAAGCCGTGTAATGATCTTGTCGTAACATTCATGGATTCGGTCGGCTTTGACTGAAACCCAAAGTCAAATGGGGTAGGGTGGGGTGGAGGGAGGGGGTGAAAGGGGAAGGGGTTTAAAGGACGGATAAGTCAGACAAAATTAAATTGGATTTCTATAGAAGAATTCTGGTAGAAAGGAATTTTTTTGAAAATACAAACATATTTACCCTCCCATTCGTGTTGTACGGATATGTATTATTATTATTAGCAGTGCAGTGTGTCTTACTACCCGTTTGGGTTATACGCACTTACGCTAATGTGTAATGGTAGGGTGATTGTGAGATGAAATGGAGGACCTACAGTTTAACGTGGGATCCGAACCACGGTGGAGGCCTGGCATTCCTCACATTCATAAGATGTCTTGTCAGAGGTGAAGGAAGGGTTTGGTAATCAGATAAATCTGTACCGGGACCGAAGATTGAACCCCGGAACCCCCAGCACAGAAGTCCGACACCTTACCCCTAGACCGCCAGGTCACTCTATATTCACTTCTCAGAGGCGTAGTTGGCTAACGCGCTTATCATGTTGAGCTCGACTGCTGAGGACGGGGAGATCGAGGTTCGAATCTCGGTCGGGTGAACTGAGGGTGGTTTTCCCTAAATGGTTTTCCACTCTCCCTCCACGCAAATCCGGGTTCACTTCCTCTAATTCAACCTTCCCCATTCCTAATCCATAAGAATAATTAGTACTTAAAAGCGTATACCCCGAACGGGTAGTAAGACCCGGTGCTAGATATTATTATTATTATATTCACTTATAAAATATAATGTTTTATTCAGGAAATTCGCTTAGTGTGTAATGAGACATGTGTAAGATATCACTTATTTCATTCACAATCAAATACCTGTTCTCATTTTTGCATAACTTGACCAAAAATTAACCAGTCATGATGCGGACACTAGACTCGTGGATTCAATTGTGGCTCTAGGGAAGTTTGAAGCTGCAATCCTGTCTCAGACAGTTTCATAATCGGATTGAGTACGCCTCAAGTGTGGCGTTACACTAAAATACAAAGACCACACCTACCTAAATTCGAATAGGAAACTGGCCCGTTCCATTCTGGTCTAGGTAGGTGTCGTCATGTGTTTGTGTAACACCACACTCGAGGCGTATTCAATCCGATTATGAAACTCGCACAACATACAATAACGTTGACTAGCGCCTGTAAACTAGACTGTTCCGGCTCGAGCGCTTGAAACGTATAATCAGTCCTACAGTAGCCCCGTGGCTTCTTTGGTGCTGACTGACAGCTCACAGCTGACTTTTGACAGTCAACATTTAGATATATATACAGTAGCCCCGTGGCTTCTTTGTTGCTGACTGACAGTTCACAGCTGACTTCTGACAGTCAACAATTAGGTACAGTAGTCCCATGGCTTCTTTGGTCCTGACTGACAGTTCACAGCTGACTTCTGACAGTCGACATTCATATATATATATATATATAGTTGGCCCATGGCTTCTTTGGTGCCGACTGACAGTTCACAGCTGACTTCTGACAGTCGACATTCATATATATATATATATATATATATATACCCCATGGCTTCTTTGGTGCTGACTGACAGTTCACAGCTGACTTCTGACAGCCAACCTTTAGGAATATACCTACATTTTGACCGTCAGAAGTGACAGCTGCTAAACACATGTTTTTGCACATCACATGGTTCGGCGTAGGGATACATAATTTGGTCTGGTAGCTTTTAAAAGCCGTCAGCTGTCAGCACCAAAGAAGCCATGGGGCTACTGTATCTTCAATCACACTCGCTCGCCCAGTCTGGCCGTCCCCTATGTCCTCAACTGTATGGAGTAGTGTGTGAATCGTTTCTCCGTTACGGCCCTTTCTCGAAACATTCGTGTTTAAAACCTAGACAACCCGTAAGTCTGAACAACTCTTGCTTAGGCTAACCTAATAGCATCGTATTGACAAATAAATTACCTTTATTTTGATATGTATTTTAATTAATTAACAGATGAGGTTAAATTAATAATACAACCTCACCTGTTTATACCTGACAACTCATCGGGACATGGTAGGGGCCTCCACGGAAAGGATGTACTATTAGTACATTAGTACCGGCTAATCTCTCCTCTACTGGGCTTTTTAGATTAATGGAGCACAGACGCGCGATTTTATTATTATTATTATTATTATTATCACTTACAAAACTTCAACTTCACCTTGCGGCCGGGGTTCAATCCTCGGTCGTGGCAAAGATTTATCTGATTACCGAACCCTTCCTTCACCTCTGACAAGACATCTTGTGAATGTGTGGAATGCCAGGCCTCCACCGTGGTTCGGATCCCACGTTAAACTGTAGGTCCTCCATTTCATCTCACAAT
>CABFVX010005749.1:36200-46200 GCA_902151425.1 Timema shepardi
TGGACAGACAGGGTGACAAATGAAGAGTGGGTGAGAAGATCAGGTGGACAGACAGGGTGACAAATGAAGAGTGGGTGAGAAGATCAGGTGGACAGACAGGGGGACAAATGAAGAGTGGGTGAGAAGATCAGTTGGACAGACAGGGGGACAAATGAAGAGTGGGGGAGAAGAGAACTATTTTGGATGTGATTCTTCGATACAAAGCAAATTGGATCGGACGCATCCTTAGGAGGAACTGTCTTCTGTATGACGTCATAGAAGGAAAGGTTGAGGGAAAGAGGAGATTAGGAAGGAGGAGGATTCAAATATTGGATGACTTGAAGGAAAGAAGAAAATTCTGGGAGCTGAAGGAGGAAGCAGAGGACAGGGTGCATTGGCTGTCTAAGTTTACCGACAAAAGGAATGGACCTGTCGTAAGACAGAGCACCCAATAATAATAATAATAATAATAATAATAATAGTGGGTAAGGCATGAGGAAGATGTATTCACTATCACTCTCATACTCACTATCACCATCACCTCATCTTATCGGGACATGGAACGAGACTCCATGGACATACTAATATTAAACTATTATTGTGTGTGTGTGTGTGTGTGTGTGTGTGCGTGTGTGTGTGTGTGTGTGTGTGTAAGCGCGTGACTGCAGCAGTCCGGATAGCAATATAAACATATTGCAGGCAAGCTGGCTGATCTGATATGCCCCGCGGGCCAGATGGGGTCTGTGGGCTGTCAGTTTGCGAACCCTGCCTTGAACCAATGACATGAATTTGAACCAGTCATAATTATGACAAATAAAATTTCATTCCTCTCTACTTCAATTATATATATATATATATATAAATATATGTATGACAAAAGGAATTATTCCCGGAAATTACCTGGGGTGTGATCTATCTTTAATAGCGAACAGTTAGTTCTATCTCTGTCTTTTAAATGGTGAATGATGAAGTGGTATGAATGTTAAAAATAAATGAGGAATTTGGAAGCTCCTTTTCTCTTTTTCTTTTTTTTTTAAAAGGAATTGAGAACCACTTCAATATTTGAAGAGAGTCGGATACATTTTCTTAGAAATATTACAATGAGCCGGTGGCATCAAGCATTTAACATTTTGAAGTACTAGTTTGAAAAAGAGGTTTGTATATAGACCCTATTATTAAGGGCATATATATTTTATATTATTTACTATTACTATTTTTAAGATAGTGTCTGTCTGTCTGTATCTAGACCTAAAACCATAACCATTTCACCGATCAGAATAAAATTTGATCTCTACGGTTTTTATAAGATTTTTCAGAAGTTTTTTTGGAATTATATAACCAACTCTAAGATAAAGGCTCGTTTACCGAAGGGCAAAAATATAAAAAAATAAATTAAAGTCCACTCTAAACATTTTGATTACATTTTGTATCTAATCACCATTTAACATAATAAACAAAATGGAAAACTTGATTTATCCACGGAAATTATTAGAGGATAAAAGCGGATAAGCGGATAAGCGGATATTTCCATTATTATAATATCTTCGCAACTATTTGAGATATTTAAATCAGTTATATTTATAAAGTTGTAGTACTATTAAAAATAAATACCTTTTATTTGTAACATATATTTATAAAACCAATTGTTTCTGAGCTATAAGAAAAATAAAAAAAATTAAAAAAATTATGCAGATCTTTGAAAGATGAAAAGATTTTTACACTCTTTGGTGGACGTAGAGGTTCCTTATAATATTTAATTTATGCTCTTTGGTTGAGTGTTTCTGCAACTATGTGTATTATTTAGTTTCATAAATGTTACTAGTTTTTTAGTAAATGTCTATTTCAAGATAAAAGATAGAGAAAGTGTGTGCGGTACACCTTAACATTTATTTTAAATAAATACGGACATATTTCCTTATAATTTACCTTCCTCATCCTTACCCTCCTAGCGTAATTAAAGTACATATACCCTGGATTGTAAGTAGGACACATAAAGGGGTGGGGGGTAGAGAAGATGGTGATAATTTGTAAAATTTATAACGTTATTAATTGCAAAAATAATGATTAATTACTTGTTTAGACGTCCTTCATCGTAAAATGAGTCTCCTTTGAAATAAACTTTTCACGTTATTCTATAGAATTTTATTAAATTATCTTACTAATTTATCTAATATCATTCTAATCATATTTATATACGTTAAGACGCTACTTAATTACGTAACATTATGTTTGAAATTTCTATATTAAAAAAAATCAACTCTTTGTTGGAAGATATTCGTTGATTCAATTTTTTTTTCTTTCACCAAGGAAATAAATGGAAATGATTTTCTCTCCCTTTTATCTTAAAATAGAGATACTTACTAAAAAAAACTCGTAAGATTTTATAAACGAAATTATATACACTGTAACAGAAACAATCCACCATCCACTTCTGTTTCCAGTCTGTGGTCAATTTTTTTATTCAAGCCATTTATCTTCCACTACCAGTACTACTAATATAACCTAAGACTAGGACAGGCACAACACCCAGTCCCCAGGCCGTTAATTCATCACTATGAAAGGGTAAACTTACATTTCCGCAAATTATAAAATTTTCGGCCATACCAGGAATCGAACCCGGGACCCTCAACTTAAAAGACAGATTTTATGGATCTGGAAGGATATTATTATATGAAGTGTACCAACATTTGCGCGAAGGGAGAGTGTAAAACAATTTTGGAAGGAAAAAAACACCTTTCGTACACCCGACCGATATTCGGACCTCGGTCGTCAGTCTAGTCATAATTGATGCTGACCTTCCTCAAACTATTCCAATCAACATGTAACCCCTTTCCAAAAGTTACAAATGTGAGGGGGATGTAACTGTAATTAGTGCACGTGTCATTTTGATAGCTAATCTCCAGGTTGATTACAAAATTGCAGCCATTATAATATAAAGAGAGTATCGGAAGGGGATGCTGGTCTACGACAAACTTTGACACTTCTACTGAAGTTGACGACAAATGGGATTACATTATACTGAGATTGGAACACGCATGATAAACTTCTACAGGGTGCACACAAATACATACATCTGAAAACATTTTACAGACTTATTCACTGATCCGAAAATAAAAATTTACCTGATTTAATAAAAGTGTTAGTAAGATAAAAAAAAACATCCAATTTGTAAATAAAAGGTCCAGATTTTATTACATTATTTTTAATAGATTATTATTATTAAGTGTTCTGTCTCAAGACAGGTTCATTCCTTATGTCAATGGACTTAGACCGCCAATGCTCCCTGTTCCCTTCATCTCCCCGAATGTTCTTCTTTCCTTCAAGTCATCCAATATTTGAATCCTCCTCCTTCCTAAGCTCCTCTTTCCCTCAACCTTTCCTTCTATGACGTCATACAGAAGACGGTTCCTCCTGAGGATGTGTCCGATCCAGTTTGCTTTGCACCAAAGAATCACATCCAAAATGGTTCTCTTCTCAAACACTCTTCATTTGTCTCCCTGTCTGTCCACCTGATATTCTCACCCACTCTTCATTTGTCCACCTGTCTGTCCACCTGATCTTCTCACCCACTCTTCATTTGTCCACCTGTCTGTCCACCTGATCTTCTCACCCACTCTTCATTTGTCCCCCTGTCTGTCCACCTGATCTTCTCACCCACTCTTCATCTGTCCCCCTGTCTGTCCACCTGATCTTCTCACCCACTCTTCATTTGTCTCCCTGTCTGTCCACCTGATCTTCTCAAGTCTTCTCCAGCTCCACATTACAAAGCTCTCCAAGTATTACTTCTCCATCTGCCTGAGAGTCCAAGTATCTGCTCCATCCAGCGTGATTCTCCAAATGTAGTATTTCATCAGTTTCTTCCTCAGTTACAAACCCAACTTTCTGGTCAGCAGTAACTTCTTCTTGTTGAAAGCTTCCTCGGCCTAATTTCCTCGGTGCAGTAAGAACCCTTTGTCAGCAAGACAGTTCATATATAAGTGTGTTTTTTTAAATATATTTCGTTACATTATATCTTCTATTCGATGAGTTTAAATAAACAAAAAATAAATACAGACTTTTTTTATTTTATAAATATATCACTACTCGATTGTATTCGCCTACGTGGGACTTGAACCTACCAGTCTTTATTTTTTCAATTTAAAAAAAAAATTAACCAAATAAATTAAATATTTCTCCAATTGAAACATGTATTTTAATTTTCTTGTCACGTGGTGATATCAACAGTTGTTGAATATCTGTCCTGATCATATCGGTATTAGATGAGAAAAATTTTTTAAAGGAAGAGAAAATGTCTGACTATACTCTAGGACACCCCTCGACAGATATTCAACAACTGTTGATATCACCACGTGACAGGAAAAATTAAAATATATGTTTCTACTGGAGAGATACTTGAATTATTTTTGCCAAAAAAAAGTTTTGCTATAAAAAAACCGCCAAAAACAATTATCTTATTTTGCATTTACTGCATCCTCACCTTAAGTTATCTCGTGATCGAGAACAATCTCATCTTAAGTTATCTCGTGATCGAGAACAATCTCATCTTAAGTTATCTCGTGATCGAGAACAATCTCACCTTAAGTTATCTCGTGATCGAGAACAATCTAATCTTAAGTTATCTCGTGATCGAGAACAATCTCATCTTAAGTTATCTCGTGATCGAGAACAATCTCCTCTTAAGTTATCTCGTGATCGAGAACAATCTCCTCTCAAGTTTCTTCAGGGATGAAATAATCCCAAACATTTGCTCCAAAACCCCATCCGTTTTCCCTTCCATCTCCCTCTTTTTTTATTTTATTTTTTCTGTATCTCTATGAATGAACGATCTCTATTTACACGTACAAAACAGCCCCCCTTGTACTTTGTCTTACGCCCCACTATTTGCCGAGATAAGGCAGGGTCGTGGAGGGGGGGAAGGGGCGGGTACTTTTGTGTCGGGGTATTATCTGACACGGACTCCGTTCCATCACCAGCTTCTGTTGTAGAACGTCTCTCAAGAGAACATAACAAAGGCGCGCGCGATGACAAAAGGCAACCAGATAGTTTGCTCGAAAGGTGAAAAGGCGTCTAATAACTTTAAACAATTAATTTATTAAGTCGCTTTTATCATAAACTACATTTTTGAAAAGGTTGTTTCTATTTAGAAACACTAAATATATTTACAAGTATACTATGAAGATACAAATGAAAGAAAAGGCTGGTTTTTAATAATAATAATAATAATAATAATAATAATAATAATAATAATAATATATATCTATTTTGGAAAAGACTGGTTTTTAATAATAATATATATGTATTTTGGAAAAAACTGGTTTTTAATAATACTATTATATGTATTTTGGAAAAGACTGGTTTTTAATAATAATAATATATATGTATTTTGGAAAAGACTGGTTTTTAATAATAATAATAATAATAATATATCTATTTTGGAAAAGACTGGTTTTTAATAATAATATATATGTATTTTGGAAAAAAATCGTTTTTAATAATACTATTATATGTATTTTGGAAAAGACTGGTTTTTAATAATACTATTATATGTATTTTGGAAAAGACTGGTTTTTAATAATAATATATATGTATTTTGGAAAAGACTGGTTTTTAATAATAATAATAATAATAATAATAATATATATCTATTTTGGAAAAGACTGGTTTTTAATAATAATATATATGTATTTTGGAAAAAGACTGGGTTTTAATAATAATATATATGTATTTTGGAAAAGTTTGATTTTTAATAATTCAATCTATGTATTTTGGAAAAAGCTTTTTTTAAATATTATTACTATATGTATTTTAGGAAAAAAATTGTTTTTAATAATACTATAAAGGTATTTTGGAAACGGCTGGTTTTAGGAACAATTAATATATTTTTTTGGAACAAGTTAGTTTTAAAAACAGTTTAAATGGTTTTTTTTAGAAAATACTAATTTTGCTAAAGACTAGTTTAAGGAACACTTTCTGTAAAAAAAAAATGTAAAGGGCTTTTTTTTAAGAAGGATTATTTTTAAATGTGATCTTACTCGAACAAATCAAATAACTTGTACAAAGTCAACAGTCTAGTTATGTCTTGTTCACCGAAAATGAGGAGATAGGGAGGGGTTCTAATCCTGATGTATTGGGGTAGTGTTTCATAAATGTTTCAACTCGCAAAATCGGGTGCACATTTTCTAAATTATACCTTAAATCCTTACCAAACTTGAGTACAAGCTATGTGTGATGCACAAACAAAACATTAAATACTGTGTTTTTTTATGATTATATTTTAACTTTTCAAAAATTATATTTAATATCAATGGATTTTTTTTTATAAATTGAATAGTAAAAATATTATATAATATTTATCAGTTACATAAAACCTCATAATATGTATTAATCGTGCACTTTTTAATTACTAAACGCACACATTACAAGCACATGACCTACAAACAAAATTACCATATGCAATCCATTCGAATATGATTCAGATACGGCCGATTTCCATAATTATAATCATTCACTCCCCAATATTCCCCTTTTATAGATACCTAATTGTATATCATCGCTTTCTTTCTCCTATGCAAGTATACCTCAGAATAAATCACCAAATCTATGGTCAATTATTTATTAACTTGAAGAAGGACGAACCATTTGACAAATAATGCTGCATTATCCACAGGTGGTCAAATTCTCTTAATATTGCTCTCGCAATAGAATGGACTCCCAATTACAAAGAGATAAAGGGTCCAATCCCGGTCGGGTTTACAGAGGTATTTTCCTAAATATTTTTTTTTCCCCTCCACCTTCGATGGTTACTAAAATTATAGAACAAAATTTCAGCATAATTCTCGGTTTTCCTAGCAAAATAAAAAAAAAGTTTATTTTTTTCTACAACTTTTGACGTGAATACGTCTTTAAATTTGCTGCCGTACGGGGGCAATCCAAAAACCCCAATGATAACAAAATCGGGGATACAGTTTGGCGTTGTAGTTTCGAATCTATCCTCTACATCCAAAATTAAGTTATACCACTGGATAGTTAAAGGATAAAAGAATGCATTACGATACGCGAGAACAGTGACGCATCGCGCGCGGTGGAGGGGGAAGCGCCGCCATTTTGAGGTTATTTTGCTGCGTATAGAGATTTGCAATTAGAATAACTTTTGACTCGGAGAAGCTACGATGTTCGTTTGAGTTTTAATCGTCAGATGTCAACAAAATCTATCGATTGTATATAAAATTTTAGTTTAAAGTGGTGACAGTGAATATAATAAGGTGTTAAAATACCAGAATTCGCGATGTATCTTGTATGCCATTTGTGTCGTACTTTTCGTATCACAGACCTATAATTAATAAAGTTATATTGTAACACAATAATTATTTGTTTCCTTGCTTTTATCCTAAATACATAAATAACAATATTTTATTTAAAAAAATATATAACCCGTTACATAAACGTATTCACGTGCAACACACGGCCGTGTCCATGACACAGACACACCCCATTTTTTTTTAAACAAGTTTTCCCTCCTGTTGTGGGACTTTGAGCAAATATATCTGAATGAAAATATTTGTTTTAAAATGGGTGCTGAGCTTAAGGAAACTTTTTTAAAATTAAATTTTCTCTAGAAGATACTTAAAGTGGTCTTCACCAAACTTTTTTTTTAATTATATGCCTCTAGAAGCTAAATGAAATAATCTTCGCTTAGTTTTTTTTTCACACCTTTGAATAAAGGCTATTAATATTTTTAATTCCCGACAGACGACAAGATTCAAACAATTTTCCCTTGATTTTTACCAAATGCTCGAAATTCAAAAATAATTCTCTATTTTATTTGTCGTAGGTGACCTGGCGGTCTAGGGGTAAGGTGTCGGACTTCTGTGCTGGCAGCCGGGGTTCAATCCCCGGTCCCAGCAATGATTTATCTGATTACCAAACCCTTCCTTCACCTCTGACAAGACATCTTGTGAATGTGTGGAATGCCCAGGCCTCCACCGTGGTTCGACCATTACACATTAGCGTAAGTGCGTATAAACCGAACGGGTAGTAAGACGCGGTGCTAATAATAATAATAATAATAATAATAATATTTTCTTTGTCTCCCCGATCAGTGGCCAACCTGACCTGAATTAGATCTTCTTCAAAAGTAAACAACCCCAGGGTTGGTTTAATTTGATTTCTAACCATCCGGAATTAGGTACGCGCTCAGCCCTTCGTCTGGTTAGTACTACCTGCACCATCTGGTGGAAAAAGATCCCAAGTACGTGAAGAGTTGAGAAAGTGTGGTGGTTCCGTGTTGCCTTCCGCAGTGAATTTCATTGAGCGAGCATAGAAGGACCTACCAAATTTTCCCGAGAAAGATATTTTCCCATATCTTCCGGGTTTCTTTTTTTAAATACCACAATAGGCATGGGACTGACAGCTTCACCTACACTCCAAAGGAAGTTGTGCTACAGATTTTTATCACTCAAACTAGTGCATAGACATTTGTTTTTAGCACCACGTCTTACTACCTATTCAGGTTATATACCTACGTACTAATTACACGGATGGGTTAGGAACTATGAAGGTTTAATTTAGAGGAAGTGCACCCGCATTTGCGTGGAGGGAGAGTGGTCGGGGGGGAAACCCCGTTTAGGGAAAGCCACCGTCAGTGCACCTGACCTGGATCGAACCCGGATCTCCAAGTCTTCGGGAGTCTAGTCCACCAAGAGATTAGCGCGTGGCCATAAACATATAACCCTAACGCTAACGGGTGGTAAGACGCGTCGCTAGAATAAAAAAATAGGTGTCTTCATCGGTGTCTATCGGATTACAGCCAGGTGTAAGAGCATGAGGCCGGCCATCGTGTTTATTATAGATTATTAGAAGTTGGGAAAAGGGGGGGGGGGGCGATACCTTTATTCCCAAAGAAAGAACCTCCCCTCCCTCCCTCCAATAGCTCTATAAACCTCCCTGTTTAAATAGGGGCGAGAGGAAGATAGCATGGCNCAATAGCTCTATAAACCTCCCTGTTTAAATAGGGGCGAGAGGAAGATAGCATGGCTAAATGACAAAGTGAAATTGGAAGCTTTGAAAATGGCAGTAGAACTTGATGATAGGACAGAACCTCTTCAGAATAAGAAAGAAAAGGATAATGGCGAGAAATAAAAAAAAAATTGAAATGAAGGGATGTATGAGGTAAAAGAGTTATGATAAGAAAAAAAAATTATATAAAGGAAAAATTTATGTAAAATGTATCGAAAACCGTCGAACAAAGAAACGCAAAGGTTTTTTTTCTTCCTTAGGTAGTCCTAAATTTAATTCGAATTTATAAAATATTATTATATGCCATCATAAAGTTTTATTATAAAAAGGTAAGGGCTTCAAGTAGATTATTGTTTTATTATATATAAAATAGGGCCACAGTATAATCAGTCAATGTAAGGTCAAAATTCGAAAAATTTAAAATTCAATTTGTATTTTATGTCGTAAGTAAACTACCCTTAAATTAATTTATTTTATAAAAACAAGTATACATTATTATTGATCATGTAAAATAGTCCCTATATTTCTATTTTTAACAAAAGCGTTAAAGATTTTTTTTTTCAAATTTAACAAAAATCAGAATCATTAGTAAAGTAGTATACAATTATTTTTTTAAAAAGAAAACTATTATTAAATTATTTATAAAGTTTACTTAGCAAACCAATTTTGGACCAAAACGTTTAAACAATTATTTTAAATATTCAAATTAAAAATATATATCTAGCAAACTGCCCTTGAACAAGTCCAATCCAGAAAACAAGTATACAGTTTTATTTGTTACATCAAACAATCCGTAGATATATACAGGGTGTTCGGAAACTCATAGCTAAACTGCACATATCCCTTGTTTGAACCAAAAGTTATACAAAATCACTATCTCCTACATTCGGAAAACTATGCTGATACAATTTAATTGTGTTCAAATTTTCGGCATGCAGAGTTGGGAGAGCAAAGCTGTTCAAGCATGCGTGTACAACAGGTTGAGTAGGAGTTAGACGTGCGGCAC